>VNJO01001347.1:0-19726 GCA_008042535.1 Drosophila tani | reverse complement strand
CTGTTTTTCGCACGGCCAGCTGTACGTTGCATGTTCGCGTGTTGGTAAGCCGTCTTCATTGTTTGTTTTTGCGCCGGAAAATAAAACAAAAAACATAGTATATCATATCGCTCTATACTAAATAAAGAAATGCAGTGTTTGACTATTACCCTGGGGTTATATAATGGCGTCGAATTAGGGCGAGACAAAGTTCGCCGGGTCCGCTAGTATTAAAATAATAATGAAAACAGTACTATATCATTTGTTTAAAATTAACACTTTACCTTATGCATAGAATGCTGTTAGTCGTGCTGAGGTCCATCGAATTCCTTAATTTTGATTTAATTAAGTTAACCTGGCTAAAATCCCTTTCTATTTCCGCGTTTGACCAGGGCTTTTTTGTAGCAGCATAAGCTCACAGATCACTTAATTTGGCAGTGATAGTGGTTTTGCAATAGTTGCAATAAACCCTCTGCTGGTCTGTTTCGTCTCTGCGAATCCACGCCTTGAATTCATCACTTTTAAGCCACACATCGCGGCATTTTTGCTTATATTCTTTCGGCATATCAAAACTTGCTCACAATTTACGCGCACTTTTGATATAGAGATGGAACAGTAAGCAAGTGATGACAATAACGTATATCGAGAAAAACAATCGATACGCACCACATTTTCTGGTTTGTTTGTAACTATCGTAAAGCTGCCACTTTTTCAAATTTTGTACTTGAGTGCTAACAACATACAAAAAAATCGGGAAAAGGCCAAGTGAATTTCTAAAAAAGCCAGAATTCCCGCTTCCCCTAATTCACAAATTTTTTAAGTTCAAATTATAAACAAAAATGTTTACCTAACATTTATTTTGTTAACTTATTGCCAAATGAGTGATACCTCATTTTGTTGTACATTTCATTGGCAATAAGTTAAAAAATTAAAAGTTAAGTAAACTTTTTTTTTATAATTTGAACTTAAAAAAGGTACATAAGCTCAAAAATATACCAAAATTTTGAAGCTTTTGGCCGTTTTTTATACCCTTGCAGAGGGTATTATAATTTTGACCAGATGTTTGCAACGCAGTGAAGGAGGCATCTCCGACCCCATAAAGTATATATATTCTTGATCAGCATCACCAGCCGAGTCGATCTAGCCATGTCCGTCTGTCTGTCTGTCCGTCTGTCTGTCCGTCTGTCCGTCAGTCGGTTTCTACGCGAACTAGTCTCTCAGTTTTTGAGCTATAGAGCTGAAATTTTCAGCATAGTTATTTTTTTAGTAAGTATATTATTTAGCAGTATATATGTCGGAACGACCGAAATCGGACTACTATATCTTATAGCTGCCATAGGAATACTGGCGAAATTAATGTAAAAAAAATTTTAGCTTCTCTGTTTTTCAACGTATTTTAACAAATGTTAAGATATAGTAGTTTTTTATGGTTCTCGAATTACGATTTTAATTTCATTAAGATCGGACCACTATATCATATAGCCGCCATAGAAGCTACCGGTCGATTTATATGAAAATGTAAAATTCTACATGTAAAATGTAAAATTTACAAAACTCGATGCTTTTTTAACAATACTAAAATGGTTCGATTTTCAATGATCCAATTGGAGACTGCAAGGGTATACCAACTTCGGTTTACCGAAGTTAGCTTCTTTCTCGTTTTTTACATGATTTCTTCTTGTTCACGACTTGAAGTCGTCGACTTCAACTGTACTCCAGCCAATGCTGCCAGATTTTGAGAGATAAAATAAGCTAGATTGAAGAAAAAAATAAGCTAGAATAAGCTAAAAATTAAAAAAAAATAGCTAAAAATAAGCTAACCATGGAAAACATTAAAATAGTTGATTTTTTACTTTTATTGATACGATATTGATATAATATTTATATAACTATTATAGTAAAGAAATAATTTCATCAACTTCATCATTAGATTCCATATATTTGACGGAGGTATTTCGTTGGAAGTTGGTAGTCATGGCAACATTTGCCATGACTTCGCAGTCCATATCTATAACAAAAAAACTTATAATATTTTAAATAATTTAAAATTTCAAAAACAGACCTTATTCTTAATATTGCGTTCAAGCTTTTTAAAAACATTTTGTTGCGCAACTTTGATTTTACGATGTTCATTTGGCTGAATACCCTCTCAACCGCAGCATTCGACCATGGCAGTGAAAATATATGGAAAGCATATAACTCCAGTTGCTCGAAAGCTTTGTTTTGGCCAGCATCCTTGTACATCAAAACTTCTGACCAAAACTCTATAGTCTGTTCCTTTTTTTCCCAATTAATTAGTTGGATTTTTCCAAATTGGGATACTATTTCATCAATATTTTCATATTTGAAATGTTCCAACAACGAAATAATTTTATCTGGGGTTTTATTTGCATGTAGCATATCGCCAACGGCAAAAGTATCAATTATTTTAGAGCTTCAATGTTATGAGGAATTCGTTTTGTTATACATTTTTTAAGCCAAAATTAGCTAAATTAAATTTGAAATAAGCCAGATTTTAAGCTATATGCATTTCAAGTATTTTTCAAGCTATATCATTTTAAAATATGCTAAATCTAGCTTAAAATAAGCTAAAATGGCAACAATGACTCCAGCCTCTCCTTTTGTCAAGTGTGACCGCCTCTGCTTTTCCCTTTTTTAGCCAAACCCTAAACCACCTGTGTACTATTAAAATATACTAGATCCTGATCAGGATCGATAACAAGGATACTCTCCCATTAATACCAATCCTACATGTATTAATTTTAATTATGTATTTAAATTATCACTGTGGACGGCCATCCACGTAGTAACGATGAGTACAGAGTGTGCGCAAGGCGAATATATATATTTTTTTTAATTAGGGCCGGTATATCATAATTCCCAATTTTTCTAGTGAAGACCGTATTTTAGATTTCATAACGCTTCCAACGACACCTCAATCATATCGATCCAACACTCCGTTCAAAAGATAATATTCAATCAACAAGATTTTAATGGCCTTTTCAAAATGAAAAGTTTTTCTTGTTTCTTTGTTTTATTTTGAGGCTTTTCTTTTCACAAAAATATCGAAAAATAACGGTATTATACGCAGTTTCCGGAGGTGTATGTTGACAAATGAAGACAAAAGTTGCTAAAAACATGTAAAATCAAGAAAGAAAGCTAATTGCAGTATGCAATTGGATCATTGAAAATCGAACCATTTTAGTAATGTTGAAAAACTATCGAATTTTGTAAATTTTACATTTTACATGTAGAATTTTACATTTTCATATAAATCAATCGATCGCTTCTATGGCAGCTTTAGTGTCCGATCTTAAAAAAAATGAAAACCGTAATTCTAGAACCATAAAAAACTGCTATAAGTCAAAATTTATAGAAATACATTTAAATACAGAGAAGTTAAATACTTTTTATACCCTTGCAGAGGGTATTATAATTTTGACCAGATGTTTGCAACGCAGTGAAGGAGGCATCTCTGACCCCATAAAGTAAATATATTCTTGATCAGCATCACCAGCCGAGTCGATCTAGCCATGTCCGTCTGTCTGTCTGTCCGTCTGTCGGTTTCTACGCGAACTAGTCTCTCAGTTTTTGAGCTATACAGCATACTGAAATTTTCAGCATAGTCTTATTTCTTTAGCACGCAGTATATATGTCGGAACGACCGGAATCGAACTACTATATCCAATACCTGCCATAGGAATGATGGCGAAATTAATGTAAAAAAAAAATTTAACTTGTCTGTTTTTCAACATATTTCTATAAATTTTGAGATATAGCAGTTTTTTATGCTTCTAGAATTACGATTTTAATTTCATTAAGATCGGAAAACTATATCATATAGCTGCCATAGAAACAATCAGTCGATTTATATGAAAATGTTCAATTCTACATGTAAAATGTAAAATGTATAGGTAAATGTTATACAAATTTACAAACTTCGATATTTTTTAATTTTACCAAAATGGATCGATTTTTAAGATCCAATTGCAGACTTCAAGGGTATACAAACTTCGGCTTACCGAAGCTAGCTTGTTTTCTTGTTTTTACTACATCTTTATACCCTTGCAGGGTATTATAATTTTGTCTAGAAGTTTGCAACGCAGTGAAGGATCAGCATCACCATTAAGTCGATCTAGCCATGTCCGTCTGTCGGTCTGTCCCTTGCTAAAATCTAAATGAAACTTTGCAGTTAGTCTTATTTCTATTGCAGCTAGTATATATGTAAATTATATCTTCTAGCTGTCATAGTAACTATATATGGCAAAAATTATATATTTTTGCTATTTTTGAGGATATTGTGCTCAAATTAATATATGATCTATTAATTATATCAAATAAAAACACCTCTTTACGAGGTGAGATTAAAGTGACGATGGCACATTCAATTTTGTGACGATTAATAGTTATTTTATATTTAAAAAGTTTTTAATTAGGTTCAAAATCGGCACGCTGCCTGTTTTGCCCTTTTCGGAAAGGCCGTTAAAATCTTGTTTATTGAATATCTTTTGAACGGAGTATCGGACCAGGATGATCAAGGTGTCATTCGACGCGTATGTAAAGTTAGATCACAACCACACTAAAAATTTGGGGATTTTTGCTCTACCGGCCCCAATAGCTCTAATTTTCAAAATTATCAATTTCGCATTTCACTCTCACTTCTCCTAAACTAATCCGTTTTTCAAAAATTAGTATGCAGTTTCAAAGACGTTTACAATACCTTTCGATCAAGATATAAATGGTCGTAGCAGATTTTCAATTCTACGGCTGTATAAAGTAGTCTCCTTGCGCACCACAGTCTCGGTGCTCATCGTCACTACGTGAACTGCCGTCCACAGTGATTATAGCCATACATTTTACATTTCATGAAAATTAAACTGCTATAGAAATGATTGGAAAATTATTGGAATCAAATTATAACTTCCGTTTTTCAATGTATTTGTATAAATTTCGAGATATAGATGTTTTTACGGTTTCAGAATCACAGTTTTAGTTTCATTAAGATCGGACAATTGTATCATAAAACTGCAATCGGTTGATTTATACGAAATTGTAAAATGTGTAGGTAAATGTTATAAAATGTAAAAACTTCGATATTTTTTAAATTTTATCAAGATGGTCTTAATGATCCAATTGCAGACTGCAAGGGTATACAAACTTCGGCTTATCGAAGTTAGATTCCTTTCTTGATTTTATTTATTTAATAAATTAATTTTTCCGAATGTGACATAAAATAGAGAACATGTATTTGCAAACTCATTATTTTATTACCCTTGGTAATTCCTTTCTTAACAAGAATAGTTCTTTTGCACTCCATATCACTTTCATAAACATGTGTAAAACGTTCTAAAATACTGGCTCTAAACATCATACAAAAGAATAACAATTAAGGTCTAAAAACTAAACTTGAGGACATACTATGTATAGACAAACAGCGTAAAATAAATTAATAACTAGTTGGTAGTACCGATAGTTTATATATACAATATACAAAGCATATGACTTGGCAATGACAAAGCGTTCAAGTTGTATGTTAAGCGCATTTGGTGGGGTTTTGTAAACGTTAGTAGGGGTTCCACAGGAATTTACGGACTAAGAGCTAGTTGCGTCGTGGAAGCTTCTGGCAGACTATGTCCACCATACAGAGGTAGGAATCTCCCGGTGTTAAGCGCAAGTCCATCACGTCCATACAGAGGTAGGAATGAGGCCCTCCTTGCTGGTGCCGGGCGGCGTGAGCACCTCCTTGTTGAGGAACTCCAGAGGCAAGTTAACCAAATATCCCTGTATTAAAAGGACAGGTTAGCATTCGATTTTAGGTAACGGTAATTGTTAATCGGGATTAATACCTGAATTTCGTTGGCTCGATTAGCCGCCAGCTCTGGCTCCGTTTTGGCTAGCGGCGGCTCCTCTTGGTACTTGCGCAGGCTGGCGAAGGTCTTCACAAAGTCCGTGGGAATGCACTTGAACACCTCGTCGTAGATCTCTGTGTTCCGTGTGGAGATCCGACGCCAGGTGCCGTGCCAAAACTTGTCGCATATGGGATCGCTGGTGTCCAGTTCGGACCGGCTAGAGCCCTCCTCTAAGAGGCCTATGACCGAAGAGTATTGCTATAGATGCACGAAGAACAAGCTCGCACAGTTACTTACCCAAGTGCTCCTTGAAGAGATATTTGCGCAGGCGTCCGGCAAAAACTCCGCTTGGATACTTCTTGCCGTTCATGCGGCCATCCTCGAACTCCTCGTCCATAATGATGGCCGCGATCTCCGAGTCCCGCTTTCCGATCATTGACCGGTCGTTGATGTTGGCCGAGCCACAGATCACCACACGATCGTCGGCGATGAGCAGCTTTGAGTGCACATAGATCAGCTCAGTGATGGGCGTGTTGTTCAGGAAGGAGTGATTGCGCAGGCTGTGGAAGGAGATGTAGTTCTGTGGCTCGGTGACACCTGCCTCCTGGAGGCGCGTCAAAATGGCAGTACGACCCCTGGACGATAGGTATTTAAGTATGTCTCAGCGTTAAGAAGTTCGAGTGCGCAAACCTCACCTGGAAATCGATGCATAGTTCCAGTGGGTGATGGCCCTGACCGCAATTCCCGTACTGCCGCCCACGTCACCCTCGAAGCCCGGTAGCAGCGGCATTATCACATAGACACGGAATGCCTTGCGCTCCCTGAAAGAGATCAGATTGGTACAGATCTAGATAATCCAGATAATGCAATATCCACTCACTTGTGCGCCCGCACGATCCGCTTGAAGAGGGTCTCGCCGATCTGGTTGCGGACGTTGTTGTGTGACCCCGGCACGCCCATACCCAGCTGCATGGTGATGAAGAACTGGTTCTCGATGTACACATAGTGCTGGGCCTTGGTGATCGTCTGGATGTAGGCGTCGTGGATGGACTGCTCTACCAAGTCCGCCTCGATGAAGCCACAGCTCCAGGCCGAGACGCTGCGCAGGAGCTGGCACGTGACCCGCTGCTGGCGACGCTGCTGCAGTTGCTGCAGATGCGAGTTCAGCCTCACCTGGTGGTAGCTCTTGGGCATCAGGTAGGGAAAGCGCGTGTTGTCGCGCAGCTTTTCCAGCTTCATGGCGTTCCAGCGCTGGATAAAGTGGCGAGCGACATCCCGGGCGGAGGCGCCAACCACACAAAGGCCCACATCGTGCCAGGGCATCCGCGGCGTGGTGGTGCGATCGATAATGTCAACGAACGGCGAGTTCAGATTCATCCAGTCCTTGAGTATAAAGTTGGAGTAGTCCTTGCCGAACCAATACTTTGCCTGGCCGTAGAACTCGCTGAGTATTTGAGTACTGCTGGCGGCCACCGTCACGTCCTCCTGCTCCATTGGCGCCGAGTTGGGGTGGGTGTCTTCGTGGTCTGTCACATCCTGGGACTCAATGGTGTACACCTCGTCCGGCTTTTCTTCCGCCGCCTCGGTGGCAGTGAGACGGTGCATGAAGTCCTTGCCGATGCGGGCGCCCTTCATGGCGTTGTTCTTGAGGCGGTCCAGCACGTTCTTCCGCTCCAGCTCCGGGGTATTGAGTTTCATGCCCTCCAGCGCAATGCTGGACTCCCCGGGCGTGTCTCCCGGACTGGGCACCAGCATCGAGGGTATCAGCAGGCGATCACCGGGCTTCAAAGTCCTTAACTCGATGCTGGTACTGGGTTCATCAGGCGACGGCGAAGGAGATCGCTCCTTGGCGGTGGATGTCTCGTAGTGGGCATTGCGCGAGGACTTGCGTGATCCAAAGGCAGAGTCCGTGTCATCCTTGCTGAAGTAGAGGCTGGGTGTGCGACGGGTGCTGCCCGAAACGGAGGCCGTCGAAATGCTGCCCAGATCCGTGAGACGGTGGTGGTGATCGTCCCAGCGACCGTAGCACAGGTCAATGCCCCCCATGAAGGCATAGGTCTGATCGATAACCACGATCTTTTCGTGATGAGCCCACAGCAGGATGCCACCCCTGGCGTGATCTGGATGTCGCATCACCTGTACGAGGACCCCGAGGAGGAGGGAGTTGTTAGGACAGTTCAAAAGTTCGGAGAAAGTTAGGAGCACCCACCTTGATGTTGTCATGCTTGGCCAGCGTGGACTTGCTGTAGTAGCTGTTGATGCCCAGGGCCATTTCCACCTCCTTGTACAGCAGGACGAACACGCGCACACCCTGCTCAGCCTTGCGCAGCAAAATCTTGTCCAGGCGCCAGTAGTCGCCGTCTAGGGCGGGTCGCTTCATGTAGATCTCAGGGCTGAGCCACCAGTCGGCGATGTAGATTTCCTCGACGGCGGCCTCCAGGCCGTCTGCCACGGCCGACATGTACTGGGCACCGTCCACATACCATGAGGCCTGCGTATTGGCCCGCATCGGGGCATAGGACATATGCGGGTTCGGCAACGTAAAGTCCCGCGCATACGAGTTGGCCGTATGCTTGAGGTACTGCATCCATTCCTTGCACTTGCGCCGTGTCCAGCACTTGAGAACGATGTGCCGGTTGTTGGTCAGCACCTGAAGCCCCTTGCGCATGCCCGTCTGGTAGATTCCCGTGGACACATCGAAGCCCTGGTCGAACAGGATTACCGCGCGGATGCTGCCGTCCGTTGGACGTATGTAGCCAAAGCAGGTCTCCTTCACAAAGAACCAGCGGCTGCGCCACGTCCCACACACCACGTCCGAGCAAAAGTAGTTGCAGCGGACACAGCAGTTCTTCTGGAAGCAGCCAAAGAAGTTGCATCCCGCCTGACCGGGTCGCGTCGAACCTGTCCGCTTCAGGATCACACCCTCCTTGCCCTTGATGCCCATGCCGGGCACGAATGACACGTTAGAAACCTCCACAAAGTTCAGCTGCAAGTAATAAGTAAAATGTAGGTTTAACTATAATAAGTATAACAGTTGGGACCAAAGACTTTAACAGATAGACCCCGCCAAAGTGCTCTCCTTTATCAAAAGCCTAGGTGTAGAGGCTCTACCCTAATCCTACAGGCCGGCACAAAAGACCTAACATCTGGTCGTGGTGCAACAAGGCCTTGATAATAATAATAATAATAGCACCAAAGACTTGTATATTCACTAGAGCACTTTCTCTCTAGCTATTGAACCAAAAGAGGTGTAGTGTAAAAATAGCGTATGACATTACTCATTTTGATGTTCTAATGACTTTGATAATGATAATAAATCTTCATAAATATAACAGTTAGTCATATACTTGTACAAAGAAGAACCATTGACCATCACTAAGATGCCTAACGGCTATACATTTGAATTGCAATATGCAAGCAATTTTTCGGCTGGCTCTCGAGCGCTCTCTCCCTAGCTTTTGAGCATAGAAATCTGTAGTGCAGTGTAAAACCTACTGCGCTACTCGTCTTGATGTTCTAATGATTTAGATCAGAGGTGCTCAATGCTATGGCACACGAGCACATTTGTTTTTGTTTTGGCACTTAGCATACGGAGCGGCACACGCCATACTTCCCTAAGGCACACGCCAATTCCTCTTTGTGAGCTGTCCGTAATGAGCCAAGCCAACAACAATTTCATTGAACTTTTTTTTTCTCCTCAACTCACAATGCAAAGTGTTGTTGTCTTGTTCTCGGCTCTGCACTGCCACTTTTTTTTTTGCGTTTCTGATAGAATTTGATTTAAGTTTGATTTTAGTTTATTGTGGACCACCGACGTGTGCATTTCTTTGAATTTCTTTGGCGTGTCGTTAAAATGAGTGATACTTTTCTATATCAACTGTAAATTTTTAAATGAAATAACCAAATGAAGCAACCAAAATTATTATTTTTCTGAATTTAACTTTTTTTTTTCTCTCAGTGTTAATTTTGTAAAAAGGCGTCGATACGTGTGTGCGTGTGTTTTCTTTTGTTTGTGTTGGTAAGGGCACTGATGATAAATCATCTTGACTTACCGTTTCGTGGTGGGATCGGTACAGACTGATGTTCAGCAGATTGTATAGGTAGTCCTCCAGCTGCTTGATCCTCACGGCCAGATTCTCCACTGTGACCAGGCTCTCGGGACGGTTTGGAAATCGTGGCAGCTTCCGCTTCTTCTTCTTCTTGCGCTTCTTCTGGATGCGGCGGGGCGTGAGACCGGCCAGAATGGAACTGTGACTGGGACTGATGATTGCCATTGCGTTGTTGGAGGAGCCATTGTTGTTGTTGTGACCCTGACCGCTCAACGGCGTGCTGGACTGCTTGACCTGCTTGGTGTGGGCGGGCAGGTCCTTGAGAGTGGACTCATCGGCCATTTGGCTGGCGGTGGCCTTGAGCGTAGTTCGCTTCTCCTTGTGGCTGCGACTGGGAAAGGGAATGTTGAGCGATGTGCGGAAGAAGCTGAGCTGCTGGTGGAGCGAGTTGAAGTGCTTGTAGCGTCGCTTGATCGTCCACTTGAAGGGGCCGTGGGTCAGCTCTATGGTATACCTGATGATTGTATACGGTATATTTTGTTATCTAATTACATAATGAGTAATTCTAAATTGTTTTCACTTACAGATTGGGATTGAGCAAATGTGTTGTGACGCTGCGCTCTGTATCAACGATTCGGACGTGAATCTCACGGCCCGGAATGAAGACTTTCCGCTGAAAGGAGTTAAACTTGACGCTTGGACCGTAAATGCTGGTGAAGGGGATCTCGTGGCGCAGCACCACACTGTTATTTTCCTCGTCATCGAACTCCTCCTCGTCGTCGTCCGTATCCTTGCGCTCCACCAGAACCGGCTTGTCGCCCACATTCGACAGGATTGTGACAGAGTCAGGAAAGGCCAACGTCTCGTCATATTCGGAGTCGACCAGCGAGAACTGGAACTCCGGCAGGCATCGATTCTGATGCTCAGCCACCGCGTCGTCCGTGCAGTCCCGGAAGACCTCCTCGTCCTCCTCGTTATTGGAATCCTCCGCCGAGGCATCCGCCTCCCGACTGCCCCGACTTCCCTTCTCGATGTCCGAGTCGGTCGCGTAGGGCGGCAGGCCCGCTCCGCCGCCGCGAGCCTCTGCCATGGCCTCGAATTGGGCAAAGTAGTAGGAACTGTCTAGATCATCGTAGCCACGATTGACATAGCCACTGAAGTGGGATGGCCGGTATACATCGTCAGTGGGGTATTCAGCTGAAAGAATTAATATTAATTAATAATTAACCTTGCAAGCAAGCTCACAAACTGTTTGAATTCAAGTAAATATCTCATTGCCCGATAAGAAACAAAGCTTCTACATTTCTATTTAGTAATTTAGTGGACTTTCTATCAGCACAAAAGCCAACATTTTTAAGTGCAATTGCAAGTGTAGTTCCCCGCACATCGCAAACAGCTAAAATCCTTATCAATATTTGCTTCACTTTTCTAAGTACTTTGGCTACCTCTACCCTCCCGGCCATTGTGGCTTTTCAATTAGCTGAAATTACGTTCGGTGTTCCATGTGGAGTGCTGGCTATCTATCGCCCTTTACACGTAAGAGCCGTTCCTCTGACTCAACCATTGGCGATTCTGCCGAAGTGCAAGCGAAATTTGTAAGCTTCCCTTAACCTCTGTAATGTGTGGTTAGCGCATGATTTCTCCATTCCAAAAATACAGAAGCCCCCCAAGGCCACAGCCCGCGACATGTGCTGTAGTTAAGTTTAGTGTTTATTTCGGCTGAACTTGACATAGGAACCCTGCCTGTTCGTAAACCTTGGGGCTATTTCGAGCTGGTACAGACGTCGCAATCTCTACATTAAGGGGTTATATACAGTTGTAATAGATGAAAAAATCTATTTTTTTTATTGCATATTCTTTAAGTATATACTGTTGAGAATACTCTCACAAAGATTCATAACGATCGGAGCATTAGAACCGAAGTTGTAGCTATTTATAGCGCACTGCCTGCACGTCGGCTCGGGAGAAGCGGTTAACTTTAAACGCGATTATCTCAGAATCTTGTTTTTTCGAAATTACCTATGCGGTGGCTACGATTACTAAAAAACTATTAATCCGATCAACACCAAATTTTGACCACTTATTTATTATAATAATAGCTAGTCCTTGGACGAAGGATTTTCCATTTTTTTTTAAACTTCCTTTTTTAGAGCATAAAAATCGAAAATCTTATACCTTGAATAAGTACATTTTTTGTTAAAACCGTCGCCATTTTTTTTAAAGTCAAAATTTTTACAAATCCATCGTCCAGGGACTAGGCAATACAATATACTAACGAAATTTTTTTGAAGTTTTGATTTCCGATGAACCGTTCTCGGGATATGAGAACCACCGCAAGTCACCATCAAAAGAGATGTTCTTGGAATTCGGCCATAACATTTTTATTATTTAATATTTTATTATGAAAAAATTTTAATAAGTACCCAGAAACATGTACTAAACAACGTCGGCAAAACATTTTGAATAAATATTTTTTATGGTGTCAAAAAAAAATCGATAAAATTTCATTTTTTTGCGCGGTACAACTACAGTTGTACATACATATAACCCCTTAAGTGTACGTGAGATATTTGCTGGCGGAGGGGAAACTTGTATTCTTTTCCAAATTCCGAAAGGTTCCTTGTCACAGTTAAAGATAAAGATTAACGGAATCACTGCGCTAAATCTATATATTTGCAGGGGAGCGCTCTACCGACCTATTGGTTGGAAATAAGCTTTCAGTTAAATGCTATTTAGATAGCGCTCCGGAATATAAAGCTCGGAGCCACTGATAGATTAGGAGATAACGCACAGTAGGAGAACCCATATATCACGGATGGATAAGAGGCTTTATCGACGTCGCTTATTGATCGCAGGAGTGCACAAAGAAAAGTGCGTGCTGGTGTTGTTGACGGCAGCAATAAACTACGTAAATCAGTATTTAGTCAAGTACTTTGATTAGCAGCCCATAGCAGGTGTCATGGATATATCCAAGTTTGCTGAATGCCGAGCTTCCTATCGCTAGACTGCATGATTTGCCTTATCACAGCTGACGGTTAACATTAGCTGGGACGCCGAGTGCAAAGGTTTTGATAATAGCTGCCAATGATCTATGACATTGGGGATTACTATTGGGGGACACTATCTAAGTTGGATCCACCGAAGGGATTACTGATGAGCTGCCAGAAGCCCAGTCTCGTTACTAGACCTTCCATTTGCCCAACCATTTGTTCTTGAAAGTGCCTTTGTGGGCTCGTATTCCGTCTCTGAGAGGTGTCGGTCATAAAACGATTGTGGGCACGTACCTTATCAAAGAGCTCACTCGGTTATCAGCCCGACATTACCAAACAAAAGAACTCTTGAAGCGAATGCCAGAAATGGGGTTCTCCGTAAGCTTTGGCATTCTTAGATGGGCGATAAAACGCGGTATTCATATATTGGTAGCTTTGAAGAGATGAAACGTTTTCCAAGTTAGTTGCCGTAACGATAACGCGAATTGTGGATACAACTGAACCTATGTTTGCCATAAACAATACGCCGGACCACTTCTAGTGCCATCGACCCCGATAATGTGATACTAAATAGGGTCTAGTAAAAGCTGCCGGATATTTAGCACATTTTCACTTTCAGCTTGTATAATTTACCAATTCGATTAGCACATTCCCCCCGAGTTGAGTAACTTAACTGAAATAGCTCTAAAGTTGGCTGATAAACATTTGACGCCTTTTTCGCCGCTGAGATAAGATGAATAACTATAAAACAATACTGCGGCAAGCATATCCCAAGATAATGGGGAGCAAACATCAATATGGGGAACCCATAGGAGGGGCAGCTCTGTTTATTTGGTCTATAAAAAATTGTCTATAAGCAAGGGGTGTAAAATATAGGTTCGACTAACTTCCCATCGATAAGAGGTGAATGAAATTACGATTTACGTAATGACAGGCAAAACTATTTCCCAAAATCCTGCTTTAAGGCGACCATAGCGCACAATTTTTGTATAATAAAGTAAGTGCAATTGATAAGTGCACGAAATTAAGAAAATCATATTTATATCAATTAAACTTGCTTGTAAAAATATATTTAACAATGACTGCCAAGGGCTTACAAAATATATTTATAGCCTGTCAGAAAGTTCGAGGCTCGATGCCGGTAATTTCGTATGGCCTTTGTTTAGCGGGCTTCGATACTGGGGTGTAGGTGCGAAAATCAGTCCCCCTGAACAGGTCTTTCAACCCAACGGCAATTGTTGCATCTGACCTACACATAATGCCAAAGAAATCGAGACTTCCTGTTGCATTATCCGAGTGTGAGTGTAAATGTAAATAAGACACAATATGTTCATATGCTTATGACCGTATAGCGTTGCTTTTGGCGTGCCAAGCATTTGAAAATCGGCTATGATTCATTTACAAACACCACCGTTAGGAGGAGCCCCAGCACGCAACCTGAGGCGCAAGACGTTAGCACCGCACATATATACATATATAAGCCAACGGAAATGCCAATGTTGGGCTGTGTTTATTTATTATGAAGACAGTTTGAACGGCGGTTATCAGTTCTTTGTTGTCTCATTTTTCCAGGTCCTCCCTGGCACTCCCCCACCTAGCAGAGCACTCGCAAATTATCCGCGTGGATCATTTTTACTTTCCTGATCCCAAAGAGACCGCCAACCAGTTCTAAAGGTTCCACAAACTGGTTCACTGTTATCTGACGATGACGCAGAATCTCAAAAATACACCGCCACGCGAAGAGCAGGGTGATCTAAGAAAATCAGCGTCGCAGCTGACTTAAGTATGTGTTCGTAAAGGTATCTAAATGTCTGTAGATCTATTGCTGCGGTTATGCGATACGAAATTCTTGCTATTCATTTTCAAAGTACCACAGAATGTGCTCAAAAACTGAATATCTAAATAGCTGAAGAATTGGGCAAAAGAGATGTATAACCAACTCAGCTTTTTTTGCGCACCACTTCTTACTTTACTACCCTAATCAATGTATTTGCCCATTATCATTATTGTATGAAGGGAACTGGTGATAAGGGTTCCCGTGAAAAGGTTAGTTACATAAGTAACCATGCTAGGGTTGGTAGTATAAAGACCCATGAAATCGGTAGTTATGTACATGGATACCATGCTAGATTTTACCTAAGATTGAGTACTCATTTTGAGAACAAAAAAAATTAAGTGGGGAAGATTTAAGACATTTTTGAGAACTTTCGACTGGAAATTGGACGTAATTTAAGTACGAATCGTCTTACATTTTTTTATTTACAATTATTTTATTTTCGTTGACCTATGTAGCTTCTGTAGGTTAATATATTAAAGTTAATTGGATGCATTTATTCTGTTTAGAATACCCACAACATTTCTAAACGCAATCGTTACAACTCGGATTCGAGTCCAGCACACTACCCATCGCTCCACAGAATCAAGTCAGATAACAACATCGAAAACTCAAATTTACTCGGTGGTTCGGCGTTCGATTAACATTTGGTCAGTAAAGGAAGTACTTATGCACGAAGTATTTTGGTAGCTAGTAGATTGGGTAGCTAATTGACACCTCCAATACTGTAGGGTTTATTTACGACAGACTTGTGCAGGGGTGCCACAGAAATGACTACTGAAGATGAACCCTAAAAAAGATTGAAGATTTGTGGTTCTTTTCAAAACGATGTATGACACCGTTTAAACTAATTTTGATTTCGCGTATTCAATCTTATTATTTTTATAGCTGACATTACCCATGCTGGCCATAAGCTGTGAGATGCTGCGGCGATGACGTCGCACCTGCAGGTGCTGCAGGCTGGCCGCCACCGCCGCCTCCAGGGGCGGATGCAATTGCAGCGACTCGTTGGGGTCGTTGTGGCCACTACTGCCTTTGTTGCCATGACCGCTGCTATTGCTGTTGGTGTTGCCGGTTCTGTTCTCGGTGGACTTGGCCATCATCGGTGAATGCAATTAAGTTGGCTCTATTTTATTTTTGGCTTGCGGTTTTTGGTTTAATTCGCTCTTGTTGTTGTTGTCGCCTCCTGCTCATTTTTGCATTTCCATCTGCGGTCGGCATTTGCAGGCGATGTCGGTTGTGGCGCACTGCGTTGGCTAATTAAACCAGAAATTATAAATAACTCAAATGCGCTGCCAATTGATGGAGTCAACGACTGATTGATGTGCCCAATAGAGCTCAATCCAGTAGGAGAAGCAGAAGCTGAGGTGGAAATATTCTGTGCAAGGGAATCGCAATTTATTTAAGCTCTATTTAGCGACTGCATTAGGATTTACTTGTATACGAATTTAGTTTATCAACATCAGAAAAGGAAATATAAAGAATATTGTATAAAAAATGTTTCTTGATATGATTTTCACATTTCAGAAAATTAACTAAGCAAAATTAGTTATCTATGTACTATTTATTTATTTATGTACGCTTCTTACTTATTTATAGTTATCTTTTCTGTATTTTAATTTTAATATTTTAGGAAATTTATTTGTTGAGTATAAACTTCACAATATATTTGTAAAATAGGTTTAAGTACTCGGTTTCACATTTTCTTTCCATCCCAGCTCGTATTTATCGACTTCTAGTACATCTTCGCCCTCGGGCCACATCAACAACAATCCTTCGCATTGGAAAGTAATTAATTAAAGTTTTATCATTTGGCATTTCGTTATCTTTGCGCAAACACGGCCAGCTCGAGTTTTGCCACTGCTGCTGCCTGCTCTGCGACTGTTTTCGTTTGTATTTCATCGTATTTGGCTTTTGGCGCTTCCAGCTCATAAATGTTTTGCACAATGGCACACTCACACACCCGAACACCTGAGCACACGCGCACACGCACCAATTGCTTGGATATTTTCCGTATTTTCACATATATTTCAGTCTTTGCACTTGGCACTTGGCCCCATCAAAGCAATGGCCAAAATGGCCAGTTAAATGGGCCGTTTTGTGGGCTATTTTTCCCCCACAACATGTGCACTTGTATCTTCCAGATGCAGATACTGCGATACTCTGATACTGCGGATTCAGCACGCTTGCATGTGATAAAGTCGCGATTTTGTTTACCTTCTCGAGCCGCCACCGCCAGCTAACGGAAGTAGCGCGGCAGACAGAGACAGAGCCAGAGGCAGAAAGAAGTGCCACGCAAAGGCAAGAACAAGAACTGACACTCACACTCACAGCGGCACCAGCACCGCGCTCGAGCCCCCCTCCGAAAAGCTTGCCGCTCTCTCTTCTTCGCATCTGCGAACCGCGATCCGCGAGATACGTTGCGACAACTTTGCCGTCACTCCGGTTAATAATATTAACTAAACTTCGCGCCGCTGGCCAAAAGCTTGGGCCGCTCAAAACAGTTAACGGTTATCGGTAAGAGTGAGCGAGCTTGTCGAGAGAGAGAGAGTGAGAGCGGAGTTTTCTTGTC
Organism: Drosophila tani; assembly: GCA_008042535.1. NCBI lineage: Eukaryota > Metazoa > Arthropoda > Insecta > Diptera > Drosophilidae > Drosophila > Drosophila tani. The sequence continues at coordinate 2,453 of VNJO01001347.1, read as the reverse complement.
AACAGCTGCGAACTTCAAAACAGCTGACAAAGCTTTTAATGTATATTTTCCAAGCCATTGGAAATCCGATAGACCGCAGTTCCAATCCTCACACAGTTTGGTGATCTTACGAACTTACATATGCAAAATCAACTCTGGACTTCTGGTCACAAGGTCAGCCGCGCTCCGAAAGAAACCAGTTCTCTCCGGTGGAATGTTGCCGCAGACAATGAGCTTTCGGTACCTTTTTCGCGGGACTCAAAAACCTTTTCTAAACGTTGGTTCGGCATGGGTTCTATTGGGTACCCGACGGTGAATCACAACAACACCTACTACAGTGGGACTCGCTCTCCTAGACCTATCTTATCACCACCTCCAGCCATGTGGCGGGGATAGACCAACAAGTAAGAAAGCTACAGTCGACTGTGAGATACCCGGTACCTAAACGTTTGCGCTTCACACTAAAAGGCAACTTAAAATTGTACATACATTATAATAGTCTACTTCGATACTTCTTAAAATAAATCGCCTCTCGAATTAGCTCCCGACCTAAACAATTTAATGTCATACTTAAATATGAATGATACATTTTATAGGAACACATAAAAACCCGCTCGATCGGCGTCAAAAAATTAATTGTTACTTTTTGTCATTTCTTGCTATATTCTTTTGTCATTTCTTCTGCAGTTAGCGCCATTATATCGCACGGCCAACGCTCGAATGCGCCACCTGTCGGCTACAGCTTGCAACATCAGTGCCTTAGGACGGTGTGTTAAAATTCTAGCCTTATTGCTAATATCTCCCATGTTTATCATCCGATTTTACGGAAATTTTTAGGAAACGTCCGCTCTATTTTATTCATTTATTGCATCTATTAACTTTAACCCGAAAATAACGAGTACAGCTTATTTTACGTTTTTTATGATTTTTGAGGGCGGAAGTGGGCGTGGCAAAATTTTAAAACAAACTTGATCTGCGTGCAATAGATTCCAATGTTGTCACCAAATTTGGTAACTCTAGCTCTTATAGTCTCTGAGATCTGTTGTTTCACACGGACGGACAGAGGTTGGCACTAACCCATAATACCCTTGTACCCTATGGGTACCGGGTATAATCAGTCGCCACTGCTGTAATCTGAGGTCATATAATAATTTGAACGGCCCGATGAGCTTCGCAGGCCAAGTGAAGCGAATTACAATTATGCTCTCGATTAGATTAGTTCATGCGGCATAGCTAAATGTCAACAATATAATTGATTAATTAATATATGGAATAAGATACCAAAATATACGACCATTAGAACTCGGTTTGCACTTAGTTATAATTCCCTTGTAACCACTGGGTACCTGGCATATAAGAACAACGTTGATCTGGTCAAAGAGAAACAGTAAGCGATTTAAACGACATAACTCATGATGATTAGGGTGCAACTCATAAGAGTGACATGGTGATAGCGATCTATGTATATAAGTCGATGAAGGGACAAGCAGATATTGAAATCTTTGTAGTTAAAGTAATCTTGCAAAGTTAAAGGTTAGATAAGATAAGTGGTTTTGCACGTCCCACCTATGTTTATACTGTACAATACGTATTGGACAACTCTTTGCTCTCTCTTTGAAAAAGTAGGAAAGCTGCAATCGAGAGTTCTCGACTGTAAGATACCTGGTACCCAAACTAAAATGTGTTTCACGTATTCCTATACAATAGTTTGAGGTTTTTACTTATAGTAGAAAATAAGGGTTACTAATATAAGGAAAGAGTTGAATAAACCTGCTGCATTTGTCTTCTGACCAAAACGATCTGTGTAAAAAATCGGATTTCTGTATATGAAGATCAGGTTGACTATGGACTTTGAGTTGGCTAAAATTACTAATAAGTTGACGAATATATTTAAAACGAGAAAGAAAGCTAACTTCGGTAAACCGAAGTTGGTATACCCTTGCAGTCTGTAATTGGATCATTGAAAATCGAACCATTTTAGTAATGTTGAAAACACATCGAATTTTGTAAATTTTAAATTTTACATGTAGAATTTTACATTTTCATATAAATGTACCGATCGATTCTATGGCAGCTATATGATATAGTGGACCGATCTTAATGAAATTAAAACCGTAATTCTAGAACCTTAAAAAACTGCTATGTCTTAAAATTTATAGAAATTCGTTGAAAAACAGAGAAGTTAAATTTTTTTTTTACATTAATTTCGCCATCATTCCTATGGCAGCTATAGGATATAGTAGTCCGATTTCGGTCGTTCCGACATATATACTGCGTGCTAAAGAAATAAGACTATGCTGAAAATTTCAGCTCGATAGCTCAAAAACTGAGAGACTAGTTCGCGTAGAAACCGACAGACGGACAGACGGACAGACGGACAGACGGACAGACAGACGGACATGGCTAGATCGACTCGGCTGGTGATGCTGATCAAGAATATATATACTTTATGGGGTCGGAGATGCCTCCTTCAC
>VNJO01001343.1:0-60402 GCA_008042535.1 Drosophila tani | reverse complement strand
GGAGGCTTTGATATTAGGAAACATCTATCTAAGCACAATAAAATGCTGAGAATTTAATATTTTACGGTTGCTAAACGAGGAATGTTATAAATTTGGATAATTTTCTGAAATTCTATGCAAAATAAAATGTTCTCAAGCTACACATATAGTTTATATGAAACAAATGGCTCCCCAAAACTCTGGGGAATTCTCTGAAGTAATCAAATATAAAACGAGGCAATAGCCAAACTCTCCAGAGAGTTCTGATTATGAGAACATTACTTTATCAAGTTCTGTGAAAGGCCAGCTATTTTTAAACCAATCTGATTTAAAATCCCTATAGTAAAATTCTATATACAATTAATTTTTGTTTTTTAAAATAATTATATTTGATTAATTTAACTTCTTTGGAAAAGGAATTCGTTCTCTTGAGACCGCTTACTTTTGAAAAGATACTTTGCACATTTATGTAACATATCTCTCACTCACTCTCTCTTCCACACTTTGCATTTACAAGCTAAGCAGCAACAAAAGCTTATAAATCTCACTCAGTAGCTAACGAGAGAATTTCTGTATTTCATTTCTAATACTTTTTATTATAAAAAGTCATATTCCAGCTCGCTCTCTCTTCCAACCTTTGCTTTCAATGTACAAGCAAGGCAACAACAACAGCTTATAAGTTCCACTCAGAAGGTTTTTTTTTTTTTCTAATACAGTTTTGTCTAGAAAGATGTAAGTAGTTTCTTGTTATTAGTTTAGGGAGTATCTCAAAACCTATTATTATATTATTATTTGCTTTGATCTTCGATAAAACTTTTGTATTTGTGGCTGTGGTTCTTTGGAACAAATTGTAGCTGGAATGGTCGGGCAAAGTTAAATATTTGAAGTTTATCTTTACCTTGTTGCTTCTCGGTTAGTTTTCCCCGAAACTTGTTCAAATAGAAAACTGTCGTGTATATGAATACATTTCCCCCACAGTTCCTTACCGCAGTTTTTCGTGTTCTTCTAAGACACACACGAAAGCTGTGACAAAGTATTCTAGTCAGAAGTTTTGCAAGTTTTGGGGTTCCATAATGAAGGTCTGCTGTTGGAGTTGTTTCTTCCTCAAGATTGGGGATGACTGGGGGAGACTGGGAAGCTGAGGAACTGGGAAACAGAGTTGCCTTTTACTTTTGGCCACTGCTGCCACTTTCGAATCAGTTGACGCCCACGAGCGAAACTTTTGCTGCCGTTGCTGCTGCTGCAGCCACGATTAAATATATATGTAAATCAAGCAGCGGCAGCAGTGGCAGCGGTGGCAGCGACAACAACAATTGTCGTTGGCAACTTGTGAAAATCAAATTAAGCAGCAACACATCTCGGGGTGGAAAGTAAAGTTCTGTCTCCTCCTCGAAGCCAGGAGGAGCAGAGAGTGTGTGGGCGTTTGTTGCTACACTGCGACAAATGCAGGCAGAGTCAACAATGTCACCGCTTGGGCTGTGTGCCAACATTTGGATAACTTGAAGGGAAATTGCAAAGTGGAAAGGAATTCCCCATCATCAGGGGAGAGAAAAGGGCAACTGTAAAACACAAGAGAGAAACTGACAGAAATTTTCCTGCATCCATGGAAAACCATTCCACTGCACTGCACCACCACCGCCGCCCACTCCTTCCTCCTCGTACTTTTGCACTGATTTCACTCGAAAAGGCTTAAGTTAAAGGGGGTAGAGGGGACTGAGGGAGAGATAGGAAAATGGGTGGGAAATGGGAAATGCAGGAAAGGGGGAAAAGCGAAGAGCCCAAGCTGAGGATAGTCCAAGTTGGCATACGAAATTGAATTGAAGTGCGCTTCAGTTTGTGTTGCCAGGCAGAAGGAAGTAGTTAGGTGAACTCAGGGGAAAAGTTTTTCGTGCAAAGAGGAAAATAATAACGAGAAAGCGGGGTAGAAAGAAAGAGGTTGGCATAAACTTAGAAGACCCAGCATCGACCCGTTGGTTGCCCCGGGTAAAGAAAACACTTAAAACTACTAGATTCTCTTCCAAGGACCATTCTTCCCAGCACTGCAATTAAATATTTGCAGCTTCAACCTGGAAATTAAAACAAAAGTGGAAGACATCTTTTACGTCTTACAGGGTATTAATGTGCCACAGACACTTGCCAGAGATATTCCCTGCCATTTGTCTAATGTAAAAGTTTATGGCTTGCAGTTTTACCACCCACTCAATTTTCCGTTTTCTCTCAGATTCAGCTTTTCCGAAAGTTTCCTCTTATTGGCAATAATATGCTGCGTTTGTCAATAAATTAATGTGGCTTTTTCTTTCTCCTTTTTCCAGTACTAGGAATAAGGATTAAAATCCATTTCAGCAACGCTTGAATTCCACTAAATTAAATAGTTCATGTTATTTAACAAGGAACAGATTGCATCTATCATTGAACATATCTCTTTATCTGACGGATAAGCAATTCACAAGATGGCTGAAATTTCGTAAGAAACTTTTTCCCAAAACTTAAACCAATTCCAGGAAACACTTCCTACCCGGACAAACCCACAATGGGATACAATATCCCCAAATAATAAATGGTGAAAACTTTGCTTTTAAAATGTTAACAGAAGGTCAGTTTTGTTTTCGCTGGCTTACGCATTTTATAGATCCCGATCCCTCTTTCGTTTTTTGCTTTCCCTTGAAATCCTCTGGGTATCTGCGTATCTCGAGAGCCAAGTCCAACAAATTGTGCTCTGGCATTGATAAATGTTTGGCTTGTCAAAAGTTTGTTGCTTCCTTGAGAGAAACTTGCCTCATTTTCATGATGCTTCCTTCCGAGAACGCACACATCACGTCACATTGCCATGGAACGCAGATAGATAGATAAAATAAACTACAAATGTTTCGGTGTGGCGGTGGGCCACGCCCACCAAATACCGCCTAGCAGCCACCGCCCCCGCAGACAAGTGTCAAGTGTGGTATGCAAATGTGCCACAGGCGAACAATGTTCGGAATTTCGGACTGAGGAAGCCACTAAAAACACACAAAAAGCGACAGACGGAGAGAGCAAACACACAGATTTTCATGTGATTTTAATTTATTGTTCAAGTTTGCCCGCCTCGTCGCACTTTTTGCCAACAAAAAACAAAAGCCAAAACACACAACAAAACGACAGAACAAATGTATAAATACATTTTTTATCAGAAGACATCAGAAGGCAAAATAGATTTAAATTTAAATAAATTAAAAGGCCAACGAACAACACAATAAAATGCGAGTCTTTTGGTAATTTGTACGCCAGGCAGGCAAACACAAACACAAAACAAAACAATTTCTGGCCGCATTTCGTAGTAATAAAATTATAATTTTATTTAAAAATATTTCTCGCTCGGCGCTGGCCTCGAAATGCAATAAGTCAAAAAAATATATATAGGCACGTTTGTACATATCTATGTAGATATAAATATGTTCAAGCGGGCACACATTCAATATGCATATCGGTCGGTATACAATAGATCTATCTCTATATATAGTATATATGGCTATGATAAATTCAACAAAACAGAAAACATTTATTGCCTCGAAGCGCCTAGCTGAATATTTATTTGCCTGAGCAATTTTTCAGCAGAAGCAGCAACAACGAGAAATGAAAACAAAAATATTACGCATACGCCGCATTGAACATGTCAGCAAATGAGTAATACCCTGCACAGAAACTCAAGTACTTAGTTAAGGGGTATCAGCTGTTGCAGTGCGAAGGACACTTGGTCTTTATATTTTACCAATTAAAGCAATAATTGAAACCTTTGTTAAAAAAGCAAACAGAAGTTTATTATGTATAGAAACTTTATTGTTTTAAACCTGTCATAATTTTCATCCAACTTTACTCAAAATATAAGCCTTTATTATCCTCATCTTTGTGTGTTTTTGAACAAGTTTTTTCCCCCTATTTAGTTTGTTAAATCAAAATAACTAAACCATAAGCCTTGGAACATTTCCATGTCCAAACTAAGCCTTAAGCACACCAAAATCTATTCGGAAAATGGTGTATTTTCTTTTTATGTTCGGGTATTTCAGGGTAACCCATGTTCAGGGCTTATTTCTCGACCATCCTGTGCTCGACAAGTATTTAAAATTGTTGGTATTTTTAGAAATTGTTCATCTTGCGGCTGTCGACATGCATAGCTCAGTATTGGTGGCCATTAATTATATTATGCGAGGAACTGGGGAACAGGGTCGGCGGCGGTGGTGCTCTCAGGCAGCCACAAAGTTAAATCGATTTTCAAGTGCTCGAGAATCTCTTGAAAATTCGCCTCGTAGTTCCATTGGGGAAATAATAAAACAAATTAACTTGTTTGTTTATTAATTAAAAGTGTGTTTGCATTTAGCCCGCGGGCGATGAGGTGGTGTCCAAATAAAAGAGGCAGAGAGGTGGGGCCGCTTCGCTTTGACTTGTCCGACACTCGAACATTTCCATTGAAATTACTCGCTGTCTGATTTTTACGATTTTTTTTTTTCCTTGGATTCGATTTTTTTTGTTTTTATTTTGACTTGGCTCTTATTTTTGTTGGGCACACATTTTTCACACGTAATTCTGACAGTTTTATCCGACTCTCAGTGTGTGTGCGTACGTGCATATGTCGGTTTGTTTCTTATTTTGGAGTGTATTTCATTTTTCGTATGCCAAATGTGCGAACTGTCATAAATTTTATGGTAAAAAAAAAAAGGAAAAGGAAGAAAGCAAAGCAAAGCGTGCGCTTGGGGGTGAGTTCCAGCAGCAGTTTGGGCCACGAAATTTCGTATTCAGTTTATTCTTCTTTTATTTGAATTTTTATGGCTTTTGCTTTGAGAGATCAACGAATTATTTGCGTATGCCAATGGTGTCAAAAGTTTATGTTGGCCAAGTAAAATACTGCCTGCAGTTAGAGGTTGTTTTTATTGGCCTTAGGAACCAACTAAGGAACCGCTTTGGCTAATATTAAGAAAGCTTTACATTTCAATCTCAGTGGTTTTATTTTTACGTTTGACCAAAAAAGGCTCACAATAAATATTTTAAAATCTTCTAAAAACCTGAAGGTGAATCCCAATAAACTACAGACAAATTGTCAATCCAATTTGCATTAAAAACATCTTAAACTCTTGCAAAATTTGTACATTTCAAATAATTTTATGACAGTCCGAAAATAAAACAAGCTAACAAAACTTCTGGTCGAATGGAAAACGGAAAAATAAATGCACAGAATTTCATTACAAATTCTTTGGAATGGAAAATGACCGCAAATAGTAGAAAAAAAAAAAAAAAAAAAAAAAATGAAAGAAATGGGGAAACATTTTCCGTATATTTTAGTTTTATTTACGGTTTTGGTTTTTGCAGAGTTTTGCGGTTCTGTTTGCGTATCCAGCCAGGCAAGCCATGTGTCGATGTGGGCGTGGGTTGTGTGTGTGAGTTGTGGTTTTGAAAGTTTTATGTTTTTGACTGATGGGGGGAAAATACTACGCACGCATATATAGTATATGTGTGTGGAAGTTGGGAACAGGCTAGTGTGTGGCTTCGTTAGTTTGCTTTCATTAATGCCAAACATAAACCAGAGACAAGTGGCAACGAAATTGCCAACAGATTGCACTCTCTGATACCCCCTAATGAATCCAAAGCTAATTTGATTTCAAACAGGCGATATCAACTGGTCTTTGAGTCCTGCATGCTCTTTTCTAATTCATGTGTGCTGGGTAAAACCGAAATTGCAGAAACATTGAAAAGTTTCCGCAGCACTTTTGCGGTGTCAAAAAGGGTCAAAACAAAGCCACAACATTTAGTTTTAGTCTATTATCAAGTTTACCGCTCACTCACTTGTGCACAGAACGAAAATCCTATCTTAAAACCAGAGCACATTAGGCTAAACACGTAAATTGCTGTTTTTGTTGCTGCTTTGCTTGTACATTACAGGTGAAGCGTGGAAGAGGGAGCGAGTCAGCGATAGAACTCACATGGAAGAGAGAGAAATTTACCGATTCTTTTGATTCCCCCTTTGCAAACTTTTAGTGCACTAGAATTCCCAAGTGGTTCCAGTTTGAGTGTTGCGGTTGCTATACAAAACGTATAGGTTGCTAAACACTTTATAACTTTGATCTTTGTAAAAGCAAAAACACAAATACTTGTCGAAAAATAATTTGTTTTTTTAAATTCTATATAAATTTTTTATATTGGATCATTTTTTTAAGTGCACAAATAGATGTGTGTGTACTCACACTCGCAAAATAATTATGCATATTAGTTGGTGTACAATTTTTGCCATTTTAGTTGCTCTGCTCTGCTCCGTTCGGTCTCAAAAACCCCGTCAAGTTTTGCGAGCGAAAATAATTTTAATTGCAAAAGTTTTTTAATTAAAAATTGCCCCCCGCAGCAGGAGGACCAGCAGCAGAAGCAGCAGTTCAACAACAACAATAACTGCCATCTAGCGTGAAAAAGTGAACTTACTCGAACTTCATTTGCTGTTTTCGCATCTCTTTTCTGGCTAATTGGCACTCACCTGCAAGGACAGAGAAAAAATAGGGGGAAGAGCATTAAAATAAATTCAACAACAGATTCAAAATGGTTCGTATGTGTATGTGTATCCTATAAATGCGCAATTTAAAACAATAAAATTCAATTTAATGTCACAAAATATTCAGCGAGAAAAAGGGGGAATAGAGCCGGGAGCTGCGAGAGGTGAGGAGGAACCTGAACCGCAGCGCAACCACAGACATATACACACATTCACGCAGAGGCAATTAATGTGACGCATAAATAATTTATTGACATTCGCAATGACAATTGAATGGGTAAGTTAGGCTGCGGAGCGGGGGGAGGCGATGGCAGCGGCAACATCATGGATTATGCGACAAATGTGCAAAGCCAACAACAAACCATGATTGGCAACACAATTGCAAATCTGTCAAGAGACACATAGTAGCAGCAGATAGCCCAGAGCTTGCCTCGCTGCCTCAATGCAACTTAATCTGCCACAAACCGAAAAAAAAGAGAATAACTAAAATTTCTTCCACACAAAAGTTCATAAAAAAGCAGATTTAGTAGCTACTAAAAATGTTTTATGGAACTGGTTTGGCTTGCCTTTCAGCAGAGCTACTGGTCTTGGCTACTTCTCGGATTCAGAACTTGTGCTTCAGGGAGTTGAGAGGGGATAGCCGCCTAAAATTAAGTCTAGAATTTGTATCAAAAAATATAAAATATATTTGTAGTCAATCTACAATCTACAATCAGTCTAAGCTTTCCCTTGAATTCATGTATTTCTGATTTAATAAATATTTCCTCCAGAGAAATACTTAATACTAATCTTTCCACGGTTCCCAAGTACTTGTTTTTATTTGTCAGAGGTTAAACCGAGTGGCACAACTTTCTAATCACACTTCCACGTCACCCCAAAGGCCCAGAACAACTAACTGTTTCTGCCTCTTCTGTTGGCCATCAATCACAGAGGAATGGCCAGTCATGTTTTGGTCCCAAGTAAGCAGCCAACGACGACGACGACGACAACGACGGAGATTAGTGGAGGCAAAGCAGCCTCGAATAACTTAATTAAATGGAACCCCGTTTGGCGCCTTCCCACTCAACAGAGCACCGTACAAGAGTATTCCCCCCCGGAGGGATTGCCCCTCAAGTAGCTTCAATTAGCCGACTGAAAGCGGCGACAATGTCATTTACGAGACCTCTCGAGATTGACTTTTAATGACCGGAAATAAAATAAGAACGAGGAGGAGCCAGCCACAGAAGCGGCAGCGGCACAAAATATTTAAGAGTTGAACAAACCAAAAGAGAGACGGCGAAAAAAATAATAAAACTTGCGGTTTTTCCCCCATTGTCAGTGAGGAGGCCCCAGCAGCAGCAGCAGCAGAGGCAGCAGCGGCGACTCTGGCAGAGAGGCAGTCGAATGAAAAATGTTTCAAACTGCCGCCCATTTGCCTGTCCCCGGCTCGAGTCCCTCCCAGTCCCTCCAAGCTGCCCCTTTGGAGTAGTCCCAAGACCCACTCCCCACATCGTGATGAGGCTGCTGGCTGATGACGATGGCAGCGAAAGGCACAGCAAAAGAGCCGCACATACACACAGGCCGGCCGCCGCTGTCGTCCAGAGTTGGAGCCCAAGTTGGAGTTGGAGTCGAAGTTGGAGTTGGAGGTTTCGGAGTTGAAGCAAAATAAGAGCTGGGGTCGAGACGAGCGACTGAGTTGAGTTTGGGTTGGGTTGGGCTTCATCGACTTGATAATAACAAAACAACATGAAAATATCTGGCAGAACGTTGGCAGCGGCTAGCTTTAAAAATAAATAACGAAGTTGGATATACTCTGTTGTTAAAGACTCGATGATAAAGAAATAGTAAACGTATTTCCTCACAGAAAAAATTAAATAAGCAAGCAGTTTCATTTTTAAAATAAACCACGTGTTAGTTAATTAACTCTTAAATATATAACAAGCTTATAACCTAACACTGTTGCGCTAATCCTATATAATTTACATACAAAATGAAGCCCAATCAAGTCTGAAAAACATTCTAAACCAATATAAAATTGAAAATGGTAAACACACTCCACTAATTGAGCCTTAATTCGTATAATTATAACCCATTATTTACTAAATCCTTACAATGTAATTCAAAATATACAAACTAACATTTCTAGGAGCAAAACCCATCAATTTGTTTGTTAACTCGTAAACAAAATATTTACTACGCTGTTAATTGATATTTTTCTAAAGAAAACTTGATTTTTTAGTAGTTAAGTATTAGTATTTAGTATTTTAAGATCTTTTAGAATTCATTTAAAACACCTAATTCATCCTTTTAAAAGGTTTTAACTCAGTCACCTAAATTCTAGGGTGTTTTCAACTCGAATCTCACAACAGAATCGAAAAGTTTCCCCGCAGATTTCAACGTTTCGTCGTTCTACAGTTTTTATTTTTTACTCGGTTCCCCTCATTGTGCCCCCGGGCAGAGACCGAGAGAGAGATTCATCTTCTTTCGCTGGCTCTGGTATTCGCCGCTCATTGAATTGATGAGTTTCGCCTCAAATGAGTTCAAAAGGTTAATAAACGTGCCTTGGCTTCGGTTCGCTTTGGTTCATTTGAATAGCTTCAAATAAAGCAATTTATCTAATTGTTTGCATTTGACAACGACCACGCCCCGATTGCGCCCCCGGTAAATACATATCCGAGAAGTGAGCTCTCAAACGTGGCAGCCCAAACAGTTTGCATGCACAAAGAAATACGGACTCGTACTCGTAGTTGTGTATTTTTTTGGCCGGCTAAATTATGCCAACGAATGCAAATTGTAGCTGACAATAATTGTGGGCGGCACAGTTCAATTGTTGTTGTTTGCCGGCTGCTGCCGTCGTCGTCGTTGCTGCTAAATTGAGCAACACCAAGTGCCAAAAAATAAACCCAAAACTGCTGCCAGCACTTTGGCAATTTAATTATAGAGCGCAGACGACGGCCAGCAGCCACTTGAATCGGGGTCCCCCAGAGAAAAAACAGAAAAAGAAACCCCCCCTGCCCGTACACACACAGAAAAATATACATAGTTGCTGCTCTAAAGCCGATTTGGTAATTGGAAGCCACTCGAGACTCAACTCCGAGTCCAAGTGAGGTCGAACCTTTAGGGCTCAGGCGAAGCGGCAATNTTAGTAGTTAAGTATTAGTATTTAGTATTTTAAGATCTTTTAGAATTCATTTAAAACACCTAATTCATCCTTTTAAAAGGTTTTAACTCAGTCACCTAAATTCTAGGGTGTTTTCAACTCGAATCTCACAACAGAATCGAAAAGTTTCCCCGCAGATTTCAACGTTTCGTCGTTCTACAGTTTTTATTTTTTACTCGGTTCCCCTCATTGTGCCCCCGGGCAGAGACCGAGAGAGAGATTCATCTTCTTTCGCTGGCTCTGGTATTCGCCGCTCATTGAATTGATGAGTTTCGCCTCAAATGAGTTCAAAAGGTTAATAAACGTGCCTTGGCTTCGGTTCGCTTTGGTTCATTTGAATAGCTTCAAATAAAGCAATTTATCTAATTGTTTGCATTTGACAACGACCACGCCCCGATTGCGCCCCCGGTAAATACATATCCGAGAAGTGAGCTCTCAAACGTGGCAGCCCAAACAGTTTGCATGCACAAAGAAATACGGACTCGTACTCGTAGTTGTGTATTTTTTTGGCCGGCTAAATTATGCCAACGAATGCAAATTGTAGCTGACAATAATTGTGGGCGGCACAGTTCAATTGTTGTTGTTTGCCGGCTGCTGCCGTCGTCGTCGTTGCTGCTAAATTGAGCAACACCAAGTGCCAAAAAATAAACCCAAAACTGCTGCCAGCACTTTGGCAATTTAATTATAGAGCGCAGACGACGGCCAGCAGCCACTTGAATCGGGGTCCCCCAGAGAAAAAACAGAAAAAGAAACCCCCCCTGCCCGTACACACACAGAAAAATATACATAGTTGCTGCTCTAAAGCCGATTTGGTAATTGGAAGCCACTCGAGACTCAACTCCGAGTCCAAGTGAGGTCGAACCTTTAGGGCTCAGGCGAAGCGGCAATGGGAGAATTATTTTGGCACTACTTGGATCAGCTTGGGCCAGTTTCCTTTTATAAGTTTCTTTATTGTTGTGGAATTCTGGCCTTTATTCAAATTATAGTTACCACAGCTCCTACATTCGCTACTAAATGGAATTTATAAGCTGTTGTTGCTGCTTTGCCTGTACAATGCAGGAAAAGTGTGGAGGAGGAAGTGAGAGATGGAGCATGCTCATACATATTTTATTTAAATAATAGTTATCAGAGCTCGTGCATTCGCTACAGATACGAATTTAAGATCTTTTGCTGCTGCTTTGGTTGTACATTACAGGCAAAACATTAGGCACCAAAAATAGTTTTCGCCAAATTGAGCGATTATCTAAATTCCCGTTTTAATTCGATTCCCGGGTAATCGGTCTCTTTCAAAATTTTAGTAAAAGAACCCCCTCCTGGGAGCTTTACTAGTTACTAATCTCAAAACTACCTAAAACCTTTTTCACAGCTTTCATATTTATCACTATTTCACTACTATATTACATAAAATAACTGATTTCAATAGAGTTTATTCCACTTTCTTTCCCCCCTTTTTAGAGCTGACTACAGAAAATGATTTTGGCACAACCGCAAATGTGTTCGCCAGGTGGGAGAAAAGCTCTATGAATAGAAAAATAGCGAAGAATTGCGGGCGGACGGCGGGCGGTCAGTGGGACGAGAGGAGGAATCGCGTGGGGCAAAAGCGGAATAGTGCGGTTGGTTGGCTTTGTTAATTTATGCAAATTGCACGGTGACCAAATGTCTGGGGAGTGAACAAAGTGCCCGTCATTAAGTAGTCTAAGCAGCGAGAGCAACAACTCATATTATTGATTAAGTGCCGCCATTATTCGCTGCAATTAAAATAATTAATTAAATACGGGCATGCTTGTGAGCTGCGGAGCAAAAAGAAGGGGCGTGTTCCGGCGCCACTTAATAACGTCTTAGATCAGCTTTCAACTCAGCTTAGTTCGCTTGGGTTCAGTTCTGTTCCGCTCAGCTCAGTCGACAAGTTGAGTGTGGAAAAATCAATTTGCATATGCAAATTGGTTGCTATAACAATAGCCAGTTGCTGTGCTTGTTCCCTCTGAAGTGTTAATAAATATATATAAATGTACATATAAGGAAAAGTAACTAAAAGAAACAGTAAGCAAATAAACAATGTGGATACAGTCGGCAAAAAGCAAAAAAGAAAAGTCCACTTTATGACACAATCGATTTGTTTGCTGCCCAAAAATAAAATAAAATAAAAAGAAAACCAAAAGAGACTGAGTGAAACTGCGGGTGTGCCATTGCGTTTTTCCTGCCTGATTTATGCACTCCGACATCACTCATACGCCATGTTGTGCGTTGTTTGCCACCGCTTGAAATTAATTATGCAAATAATACGTTTTTCCCCTTTTATTTATGCACAATATTGGCTAGACTTTTAGTTGGTTATGCATGCATGACCAAGCAAATTGAATTTGTCCGCGCGCGGCTTCAATAGATATTCGATCGGTGTATTTACATTGAACCCCACCGGCTTTTCCTTTATTTTTGGCGAATTTTTAAATTGCATTTAACAGAGATATGATTTATGCACAGTTTATGGAACGCTGCACAGCTTAAATATATGAGCTTACAAAAAAGTATGCATTTTCTGGTTATAAATAAAACATTTACATATTTTAAGTGCCATATGTTTGGCGCAATATCGAGAGTTATTCAAATGAAAAAAAAAATCTTTTCAACTTTGATGAGGCCTCAAAAAAAAAAACCTTTTTAATGCGATTTATGTACATATGCATTTTAACAGCGTTGGGATAATTTTACATTTTCAAAAGTTCAATGGCATTGGTTACCATAATGGTATTACAATGAACATAATTCAAACGAAATCTAATTAGAAAATAATTAAAAATGGCTAATCAATTTGTTTTAGGTTTTTTTTTACAATTATAGAACAAAATGTAAAAGGCTTACATAGAATTTTCATAATTAATATTGGATAATGGGGAACAATGGTGTGAAACTGCCTTTTTGAGTTTATAATTCTGTGGCAAAAGGGGCAGGAAAAGAACAACAAATAAACGACATGTATGCCATTTGAAGCGCAGTGAACTCGATTCCCCAAACAGAAACCCAAACAAAATACGAGCAAAAAGAATTTTTTTTTTTTTTTCGTGTGTGGTTTTTAATGTGCCACACGTCTGCCCCGCTGCTGCCCCCTCAAAAACCACCTCCCCGTTGACGGTCCAACGCCTCTGAGCTTCTTCTGTTCCGATCACACTGCTCAAAAAAAAAAAATGAAAATATCTTTTGCACAAGCAATGTACAAGCAAAGCAGCAACAACAGCTTATTAGATCCATTCATATTCCATCATAATTTTTGGAACATAACATATTAGATGCAATGTACAAGCAAGGCCTATAAAATACAAGCGAATCCTGCAAAGTACAAGCAAAGCAGCAACAATGGCTTATAAGTTATTAGATTACAAGCTCTGATTAAATCTCAAAGCATTAGGATAAATATTTTATGTCGGCCAATAGTTTATCATTTTAACGTTAATATAATAATATTCTCTGCTATTAATAAAGGCTACAAACAAACATAGATTGTATTAATAATAAATATTAATCATATTTTTCCCATATCGATTTCCATTTTTCTCCGTGTCTGCCTTTGCGGGTGGTCTTTGTCATTCGTTCAAAAATATTCCGTTCCGCCCTTCCACAGATCTGTGGCGAACCCCTCATCCATGCCGCCTCGCCGCCTTTATATTCTGTGTGTAGTACGTGTGTGTTTGCTCTTGTTAACTTGTTCGCTTGTCGTTTCATTCGCTTCGTTCGGTTTGGCCTGCCTTGCTTTTGCTTTGCTTTGGTTTCGTTTCGTTTCATGACGTGCTTTCATGTCACTAAATTTGATTTTGTGTCGCAGACAACACGGCAGCCGCAGAGCGGCAACAACAAAATTATGGCCATTAAATTGGCTTTTTTGTTTCGATACACTCCCAGCCGTCCGCATCCCCATACCCAAAACGCACATATGTATATATCCCACACCCCCACAGCAACACACTCACTCGGGAGACACACAATAGAGTGGGCCGCAGGTTGTGTATCTGCTCATTCATTTATTATTGATATTAGCCACGCATTCATTATAAATGACAAATTTTCCATTTACTTTTCGTGCCGCTCTTTGGACAGTTTAATTTCAATTTCCCCGCTCCTTCGATCACCGGTCTCTCCCTTGTTTATTAGCCACACATTTACTACACTTTTTGCTGTTTTTTCTTTGTAATTTCACACTCGAGTGCCTTAAATGCTTAATAATATGTCACATCGTGGCGAAAGGCTTTTGGGGGCTTTATGAATTCGGCGCCAGAGCGTCACACGCTCGACTGCCCCAAAACACACACACACACTGGCTGGCAGCGAGACACATTTTGTAGAGTGTGTTGACTTAATTGAAATATCTGGGACTGCACAGAAATGGGGAGAAATATGTGCGCGACGAGCTAATTGACAAATTTGGGTTAGCTGCTGGCTAGCTGGGGGAAACCCTTTCAAGCCAATTGCCTGTGAATTCGTTACAATAATAAAGCTTTTAAGTTTGCAGTGATATCTTTCTCTCGTGAATAATATATGGGGCGCTTGGCTGGTGCCTTGATTACCTCATCTTATCTTTCACACCCAAAAAGTGTCGCACAAATAATAAATTCACACCTAGGCAAATTTGTCGTACAAACAACGAAATAGAAATAGAAATAGCCAACAATGCCGTGAATAATATGTATATTGTGGCAGATGTTTCGTAAGAGAGCTCTGAGTAGTATAACCTTCTTTATTATAAGAAATAATTGAAAATAAACCTAATTCAAATAATAAATGTACACCGAATGGTGGATTAAATAGGGCAAGCAATGAGGTAAATTCAACAATACCCAATTTCCTGAGACTTAAGTCAATAAATTCAACCCTAGATAGATTTAATCAAGAACGGTTACAGAAAGATTTCTTCAATAATTTCAATAACTGCAATAAAATGGTAAACTCTCCTATTACTTCCCCATCACTCAAGAAATCTATAAACTAATAAGCTTTCATATAAGGGGGCCTTGAATCATGATAAATACATTCAAATTACTTTATGGATATCCAATAACTCGTTTACACATATTTTCCGCTTCATTCAACATCAATTTTCTAGCCATCTCTTTGATTAAAGCGTCAAAAGGAAAACTATTCCGATAATCTACAGCGCCCCGATATGAAAAATAAAACCACTTGAGCTCAGCGAAGTCTGTGCCGTGCTGTGTGTCCGTGTGGACATTGTGCGTCACGTTGTCCACGCAATTGCCACCACCGAAGCGAACTGATCCGAACTCGACCCAACTGAAGCCACCACCATCATGGGCACTCCACCTCCTCCCCATCTCTTTCTTACCCCTCCCCATGCCTCATCCCTCATCCAGCAGTAGCCAGCGGCAGACAGAGGGCGACCTTTTATGGCATTGGGATATGGACCCCTGCGGTCGTTTGCATTGCAAAGCGTGCAGCGCGAGGGGGAAATGTAGAGTGCTCACTGGCAGGGGCTGGGAGAGACAGGCAAAGTGCACTCGGAAAAATTGGTGAAATACTAAATAGATAACCAAATATGATTGATTAATCATAAACATAAAAGGTATTATTTAAAAACATTTTTAAAGTCAAGGAAAGATTTTGCCTAGTAGAGAAAGGAAAACAAGTAGCTCTCACCTTGATAACTGAAGAAGTAGAGTGACCCTTTTTCTTTATAAATATTTAGTTATTTTTTTATATCAATCTAAATTGCTTTGGGCGTTATTTATTATATTTTTATATATTTTTCCTACAGCTTAGAGTACTCTGTAAGCATAGGTCTTACTTTCTTGAGTTTATATTTTCATCTTTTCCAGATTTAAAGGAAAGTAATGATTATTTCTAAAATATTACTTAATGTTGAAAATGTTCCTTTATTTTTCCGAGTGCAACAGAGGTTGGCGGGGGCTTTAGCAGCCGTGGCAGGGGCTAACATGATTTGCACGCTTCGTTGCTTCGGTTGCATTTAACATGCTTGCGGATCGAAGGGGGACTCCAGGAGGGGTGGTCGACAGAGGACAGGGGACAAGCAGAGGCAGGAAGAGGATGCGGAGGAGGGGGCGCGCAACAGAAGGTGAACTGATGGCGTGTGGTTTTTGCCGCCGCTGCGGTTTCAATTCAAGTGACCGACCGTCCGACCGTCCGTCGCCCCTGCCAGCAGTGCGAGCCACCGCATTTGGTTACAATTTGGTTTTCAAGCCGCGGCGCCGCAAAACGCGTTTCATTCTGGCTGCAATATCGCTTCGTTTTTCAGTTTTTCGGCATTCGATTTTTCAGTATTCAGTTTTAAGCGTTCAGCGTTCACTGTTCAGTTTTCAGCCTTTTCAGTATTCCGTTTTCAGCTTTCGTGCTGTGCATGTTGCAGCTCCATAAAGTGCACAAACTGCAACTGGCCGAATGCGAGCCGTAAACTCAATATGGAAATAAATTATGACACTAATGCCACAAACGAACGAGACAAGATCGAATCTCCCCTGCCCCTTTTGTCGCTTTTCCTCTCGGCTCTGCTGTCTTGTGTGTGTGTGTGTGTGTGTTGTCGTGTTGTGCCGTATAAATTATTTAGCGGCGCCTAATGGCAATTAGTTGCAAGTGACACGCGGCAAATCAACGAAATATGGGCAGCAGCAAGCGCGAGGGAGGTTGGGCATTGAGGGAGTGGGAAGTGGACTCATCGCTTAGTCTGTGAGAGAGTTATGCGTCATAAATAATACCTCAATGTGAATGGAAAGATTAAACAAATGGAAGGGGGTGGTGGTGTTGCATGAGAAATGAATTCAAACCAAAATTTTAACTGAAAATAGGATCTGCGTGCCAAAGAAATACCTTGACATTTTAGGAAATGTTTTAAAATGTCACAGAAAATTTGTAAAAATGTAATAGTATAATAGTCATAAGATATTTTCAAAGAACCATATGTAAATATAATAATTTTATTAAAGACTCGCATAAAGAAGTTTTAATTCAAAAACTATCTCGCTCGCTACTGAGTAAAACTTATAAGCTGTTGTTGCTCCTTTGTTTGTATACTGCATGCAAAGCGTGAAAGACGGACCGAGAAGGATAAGACAAATTTTGTTCTCACATTTAAAGCGAGAGCGTAAAAGAAAATGCGGAAAAGAAATGAGTAAAACTTATAAGCTGTTGTTGCTCCTTTGTTTGTATACTGCATGCAAAGCGTGAAAGACGGACCGAGAAGGATATAGACAAATTTTGTTCTCACATTTAAAGCGAGAGCGTAAAAGAAAATGCGGAATCGTTAGCTTCTTTTGAACCCTTCTTGCAAGCACTGCCAAGCAGGAAGAAAGTCCCAATAATAGAGTCATCTGTAATATCAATTAACTTGGTTATTGGTTGTGTCGAACTTTTTCCTAGAAGAGCTGCTCAAAACGTGGCAGATAGATAACATTAATATTATTTTGTGTGTGCCCGGGTTCCGTAAAAATCACTCAATTAAATAAACACGGCAGCGTTCGATATAATCTATCAAAGAAAAGGAAGCACTCAGCACACCTAATGCCTCTTAATACGCTGAACTTCCTTTCTTAGAGGTTGGGTTTTTTTTCTGTTTGATTTTTTTGGGGGAGGCGGGGCGTGGTGTTGGTTTGGCACATATGCAACCGACAGTCTTGAGGCAAATTGGGGCGTGGCACTTTGGGGCTGCGTGTCGTAAATGCTTCATTTGGTATGCACATAAATTATAAACCAAACACACACTTGCACCCCATCCCCCGGGGTACTCCCCAGTACCCACTCCTCCTCCTCCTCCTAACTGAATGCTTCTCCTCCACCGACAACAAACCTAGTTTGCTCTCTCAAAGACAGCTGTAAAAATTTATCGATAAATGTTTAATAGCTCAACACGCACATCGCCGGGCGAGAGCCAACGAATGCGTATAAATAAATAAATGGAAACATAAATAAATAAAGCGTTGGGGCGGCGCAGTGGTGAAGAGTGTGGAAAGAACGTAAACCAAACACACACGATTCCAAGTCCAAGTAGATATTCTCCCTCTATTCCTCCGACACCCCGACCTTCTGCCCAAGCTCTCTATCTTGTATTTAATATGAGCAAACATGCGACGAGCGTGTAAATATTTACTAATGAACAATATTTACTTTGTTATTAAAGTAGTCGAGCCAGCGGATGGCCGCAGAGGGAGAGAGAAAGATAAAGGAGGGACCTGAAGGGGATCAGGGAGGGACGATGAGGGGCATACACTTAGGGAAAAGTGAGATATACCTACAGGCAGAGGTACTTAAGTACAAAATGGTCCGTGATTTTTAAATATAATTTCAAAGTGAATATTATTGGTAAATAAAATTTAATTTACATAACTATTGGATTTAATATATATAATTCTTTACATGGTCTGGTTAAGTAAGAAACATTCATTTAGAAAGGTCTGCTTTTACCCATCGTAATGCCTAATTTTCCGAGTGTACCTCGGCTTTTGCGTGTTAATGGCTGTGAGAGAGGTGCCATGGAAAATACCTGCCCCCTGCTTCGTTCTCGTCGCCCTCACACGACTCTTGATGTCGTGATTTGCGGCATGAACTCAAGTAGTCGGACGGACGAACGGACGGGTCTGTGAAGATGGTAGCTGCCACACGGCCATAAACAACTTGATTGCAGTGCCACGCCTGACCGGGCACTTCACTCTGCTCTGCTCTGCTCTCACCTGCCCCTCATCCAAGTCATTGAGTCCATCCACAGCCTGCCTGCCCGCCTGCCCGCCTGCCCGCCTGCCTGTTGCCTGCTCCGTTCCGCTTCCACGTTCACACTTCACTTCAAACCGAGAGAACTTCAGGGGAGTAACGATAATTGCCCTGAAGGGCAAACCCAATAGTGACAAAAGTGGCATTACTTTTCAATTTGCAGCAAACACAGCCGCCGTCGCGTTCGCTCTCGCTACAACAACATAATCAAAGCATGGCAATCGTTTAAAATGTATTTTAATTACAACCAAATCCAGTACGTCTCCCTTCGCAGCAAAAAATGGAAAAAGAAAAAAAAAATAACACCGCTCAAAGTAGTAGCGTGCAAAAAGGGCGAGCGCTCGGTTTCCCCAGCATTTTGCATTTAAAAAGTATCAAGAAGGGTAAAAAAAACGCCGAGTATTTGGAAGGAGAGTGGGAAAAGTACAGGGGAGCATGAATCATGCATTATATATACGTGAGTTCCCCCTTCGTAAACTCGCAAAAGTGTTGAGACAACAGCAACGGCAACGGCAAGGGATCGAACGGAGCGAAGCGAAAAACTCGAAAGGGAGCAGGGGAAAAGTGTGTTCGAAAATAAAAAGGAGAAGTGCGGTGGAGGTTAAAAAACACTTGGAGAAAGGGCCAATATTTGGGAAATATTATAGTAATAAAGATAGATATGTTCTTCTGGTTCAAACAGTGAAAAGACCCACATAATTAAAACTTTTACATTGATGTAGGGACTCGGTAACACCATTAAAATAGGTATAAGTCAGTTGTACCAGGAAACTTGTATTTTAATTTAACTATGTGGAGTAATACGAACCTAAACATATATTTTTAGCAAGAAGAACTTTCCAAAACCGTTTAAAAGTAAACAACGTACATGCTAATATAGCAAAAACCTTTAATTTTCTTTGACTAAACGTCTGCAGAATGTCAACTGGGGAAGTATAAGAAACAATTATAAAAATGATGTTTTTTTTAAATACTTTTTATTTTATAAATAAATAAAATATTTTGTATACATTTTTAGTTTGTTATTTCATTTCACATCAACACCTTTTTCCATTATATGTATTACTGCATGCCTCTTTTCCCTCAGTGCAGCCTGAGCAAGGCAAGGCTCTTTCCCCTGCTCAGCTCGTCTGTATGCAAGACCTGTTTCATTATAATTATGACCCTCATCAAAAATATTTGACTCAAGCGGTTTGTTTCCCTCTCTTTTGGACGAAAGGACAGACTGGACGGACGAATGGTTGGGCGACCCTTTTTTTGCTTTCATAATTTCATTGAGGATAATTTGAAAATGTGCTACGCCATGAACGGGGCCCCGTCTCCCGGCTGAGGCAGCCCTCCTCTCCTTTCTCCCTTCCGGCAGAGGAAAATATCTTCTTTAGATTTTTATGGTGAAAAGCGATTACGCAGCAGCAGCGACGGAAAAGTGCCAAAATAACGATTAACATGGGGGAGCGGGAACGAGATGGCAAGAGCTTAAGGGTTGCTCTGCACACCCCTCGTCGGTCCCCTCGTCGTACACTGATCCCCGAACGTATTCCCATTTTTCCTGAGCTCGACTTTACGAGGGTTGCTGCTTGTTCCTCTGTCTGTCTGTCGGTCTGTCTCTCTGTCTGCGCATAAGTAATGAATGCGAAATGCCAGGCAAATTTGACTTTCCCCCTTGGGATATTTGCGCACGCTTTTGATTGACTGGATTTTTGGGATAAATGCACGATGAGTAGGGGGAATATGGCAATGGAATCCGGCAGAGGCAGCTGCACATTAGACTGTATGGCAGAGGCAAGGGTAGCAGGCGATGCGGTTACCATAATCAACAGCGCAACAACAACAGATTTGTAACATTTCCTGGAATCAAAATACAAAAAATAAATGCACAGACGAGGAGGAAAAACAAAACTACCGAAAAGAGACTCTTAATGCGACGCGTGTTGGTCCTTATATTGTTTGCAGTTCTCCCCCTGTCTGAAAATTTGCAAATTAAATGATCCCATCGGACAGGGCAAAGGGGCAGAGCAGAGAAGCTTCAGGCAGCTCAAAAAATCATCTCGGCTTAGCCAAAAAGCCTAAGAGCAATATTTGCCCACGGCAGACAAAATCTTCTATTTCTTCTATTGTGTTTTTGCAAATTTCTAAGCCTTAAGGTAAATGCCTTGTGGCTTTGGTATATTTTTTTAGCCATGTGTCAGCAAAATTTTGCTGACAGAAAGAATATTTTGAGGCTTGCTTCTTTTTTTGCAAAGGGTAAAACCTTTTAAGCTTACAAGGGTATCAGAAAATAAAGAAATTTATATTTGTGTGTGAAATTTCAGATAAATAAGTAAGTTGTCCTCTGGAATGTATAAATATTGAAAGAGTTTAAGCATACAACAAACCCAAGAAATTCACTTAAAATGGCCTTGCCTCATATTCAATTGATTTAATACGATTTCAAAGAATTGTCTTTTAACAAAAACTTGTTTCCAGTTTTTCGCATCCTGTGCATTTAGGGAAGTCCACACTTTGGCAGCCAAGGACTCTTTTCCTCTCATTACCTTTTTTTTTTTTCCTCTTCCAACGAGTGTGTGTGTGTCCCTTTTGGCCTCTGCACACGTTCCACATTCACCTACAATATAAAAAGAGCCCCGACATGTGAACAACAATATTATCCAGTCCTCCCCTCCGCACCCAGACCCAGTCCTAGTCCCTGTTCCCTCCACTCCTTTGTTTTTGTTTCCTATAAAATACGTGTGTGTGCGAGCGAGTTTCCCCCCGGGTTACTTCGAGCGTGTAATGTATGCTTTTCATGTGTTTTTCTTTTTTTTTTGCTGTGCCATTGTTTAGCACAGAGTTTCGTTCTGCTTCCTTTTTTTTTGTGTTGCTATATTTTTTTTTTCTTCTGTCTTCCCAAGCAAATAGGGATCGTTTAGGAGAATCAACAGCAGAGCGGCAGAGACACCTAGACACCGACAAACTGACGACGTGATGTCCTTGCCATGCAAAACATTTTGGCAGCACAAATTGAAGTTACTCGACGTCGGAAAAGGGAACAGAATATTCTGTTAATTTGATGTAGCTTTTTTTCCTCTCCAAGGAATTCCTCTCCGTTTGTCTCCCTTTTATAGGACCCTACCGAATTGAATGAATAAGGAAGGAAGAGAGACAGTGTTGACTTAGGCAGTTTATTGCGAGAAAATTGCGAGAGAAATATACCGAGTTTTGTTAATTGAAATGTAATTGAATTGCCTAATAAAACATAAAATAAGATATAAACACTGTTTCAGGACAGATACTTTAATTTAAATGTTAAAATGTCATGTATGAGACACCTGGCAGTAACTATCTACGACAAAGCTTAAGAGAAGCTGAAAACCCTCATAATTTATTAGTTTTCCCAAAGAGAAGAAAAAAAAAAAGAAAAGTAGGCACTTAATGAGATTATGCTATGGACTGCCCAGCACCAAAGTCCTACCTAAACTTGCAAAGACCATCCCCTGAGCCCCACCTTTATCCACTCTCTGGTAATTAACCGAGCAAGAAGGTGTGCGGCGGAAAAAATGTTGATTAATGTGTCGCTGGGATTAATTACAGATAATTGTTATAAATATCTCAGGCGAGCCGAGTCAAGCCAAGGACATTTCACTCCGTGTCCAACTAATTTACCTGAGGAAAGGCGAAAAAAGGAAAAGCGAGCAAGGGAGCCAGAGGAAAATGTGCGCAGCTGTCGGTGAAGGAAAAGCCACAATGGGGAAAAGCAACAAATATGCTTAATAAGTAAACAAGGGGTGGGTATTCGAGGGGGGATGAGCTCAACAGAAACAGGACAATGCGGCACGTATAATTACATAGCTGACACCTTTTTGCAGCAGGAAGAGGCAAGGGAGGTTCTGGGCTGGATTTGCCCAAATCCTGAAACTGCAATCAATTTCTGTGTATTCCCCATCTCTATCCCTCCCCTGTCCCCTGTCCCGTATCCCTTATCCTTTGTTGCCCGTTGCCCTGCTGTACAAGAGGGAAATTTAATACAAAATTATTTGGCCCGAAGCGAGGGGGGAAAGGAAGCTGAAGGAGGAATACACAAACACACACAAGGAGGATTGCCCGCAAGAGGGTTGCTCGATCGAATCCCAAGAGTCCCAAGGGTACGGCCATGTGTTTCCCAAACCCCCGTCCCTGCCCAAGACCAGGCTTTTGGCACATTAAATGCTAATTTTCATTTGATTGAGTGCATGATGTTTTGTTGCAGAAAGACCGGTTCCCTGGATGCTCAGCGAGCGGAAAGAAATCATGCTAAGTACCATGAAAATTAATTGATTTGCGGATTATTTCCTCGAGCAATGTGTGAAAAGGGAAACAGTAGCCAGTAACCAGGGACCAGGGACCAGGGACCAGCTGCTGCCCAGTCAAGCCACTCGAATGAAATATCGAAATATGCTCGACTCTCAACTCAACTCAACTCACTTGACTTTTTGGCCCTTGTTCAAGTCCGGGTCGGTCCGCGTTCTTGTTTTGGGTTTTTCGGTTCCCTCTCAAGTGCCCGCAAATCCTCAGACACAAAACGCACATGCATATCATTTGATATTGAATAAGAAACGGCAGCGAGAGGAACATGAATAAATAAAATGCCAACAGTTCTCCACAAGGAATGTGGAAAGGGGAGGGAAGTAAATTCTTCAAATTGAAGGCGACATCGTGATTTTAAGGAAACTTTTCACTGCTATATACTGTTACTAATAGTGCTATTAAATAAATGAATAAAAGGGTTTTATAAACCTGTAATTAAAATATAAAAATCAAAATCATTGACTTTATTAAAGCCTCATTTATTTTTATTTCTCACATGACTGCAATCATTAATAATAATGCTTATTATAGAGAAACTGCAGTAATTTCAATAGTCCGCTCAGTCAGGCTTTCATATTTATTTAGTTTGAATTTGAAACTTTGTTTACTTTGAAAAACTATGGCAAAGTTTCACGATATTCCTCTCCATTCACGACTCACGCTCCCATCAGTGCCCGGAATGCTGAGCTTCAAGGGGGATCGGATGGATGGCGGAGTCAAGCAAATATGCTCGTAGCAAATGAAAATCAGAGAACCAGCAATGGGATTGGGGACTGGCGGCCATGGACAAGGAGAGCGTTGGTTGTCGTGAGGAAAAGCGGATTGGAGCTGCGGGAATTTCGATGACTTCGGGCTTCGCGCCATACAAATGCAGTCACAATGCTTGGTTCTTTAGTATTTTGTATATGTTTGTGAGTTTAATGGGATATTTATGAGAATGTAAATTACCAAGGAATAAGCCAAAAATAAGATAAAGATTTTCTGAGTTAGGACATTTTTCCTAAAACACTCGTAGTTACTTTTTTTTTATAAAAAAAAAAAAAAACATTAAAAAGGCTTTTAAAATGAAATGTTTTGAATATAGAAAAATGTATTTAAGATGTAGAGTCATTGGGGTTTAGGTTTTTTAGCTAATTTCAAAGCTCATCTGTTCTAAATTCTCAGCCTCCACTGTTGGCTCTGTTTGCTTGGCATGCAAATTGTGCGCTGCGCCGTTCTGGCTGGCCAAGCGATTACTGGGCCAAGAGGGGGTTACCGATGTGGGGCTTTCGATGTGGCGGGATTAGGGGGCTTCGGGGTTGTAGCGCGTTTCCAGTTCAATGCACAAATACACGAGCTGGCAAAAAGGCAGCTGTGGAGCCAGAGGGGGAAGGGTAACAACAATAACAACAACAACAATGATTATGATGACGACGATGTTGGCAACGTCTTCAGTTGCTCACACAGATACTCACTTATGCATTCACACATGCACTGGAGAAAATATATAATAAAATATGTTTTTATTATCAGATATTCATATTTCTTTATGACCAATTAATTACCTTTAATTTAATATAATTTTAAAGGCCTTAAATGATCCTTTTGTTAAATATTAGGGGTATCCCATTGTTCTTAGAGATTTACAGAGTAAATCCTATGTTATGAGTTCTTAAAGACCCTAAGTTATCCTGAAATTCATACACTATCAGATATTCATATTTCTTTATGATTAATATCTTCAATTTAATATAATTTTACAGGCCTTAAATGATCCCTTTGTTAAATATTGTTCTTAGAGATTTACAGAGTAAATCCCATGTTATGAGTTCTTAAAGACCCTAAGTTATCCGTGAAATTCATACACAACGGAAGTAATTTTTTAATTCACAAGACACACAATAATGCACATTTATTATTATTACTTATTAAATAATATAAACTGCAAAGTTATTGCGTTTTTACAGTGTTTTGTTGATGCATATCTGAAAGCATATTAAGAGTCTACAACAGCAACTCGTAAGTGTGTAAAATGATCAGCAAGTTGCCAGTTGCAAAATGCAACACGAGACCCAAAGGGGGCGGCGGGCTGGGAATGGGGTTGGGGGCTGGGGCTGGGGCTTGGGCATGGGCAGGGGCATGGGCATGGGTTTGGGTTTTGGGGAGAATGGAGAGGGGGTGTGGCAGTCAGTTTGTTGTGTGGTTAGGACAAAGCGCCGGCAACAGCTTAAGCATATTAGAGAGACAGAGAGAGAAGGGGTAGAGCAACGTGCCAGGCAACATGCACACAAGTATTAAACATTTACAATGCGAACGAACAATGGCAAACAGCAGAGCCAACAACCGACGGGGAGGTGGTAGTGCAGGCAGGGACACAGGGATATATACATCTACATATATAGTATATGTGTGCAAGAGGAAGAGCCAACAAGGACCAAGGCGCGGCTCACATAAAACCGATTGCGGTGAACTATGGCACGGAAAAGCCGTTCCTCCTGTTCTCTCTCTTTCTCTCCCCACATAAACCCATTCTTTTGTGGGCTAAATGGAAAATAGTTTAAAGAAAAAATATGAGGCACGAAAATGAATAAGCTAAAAGTTTATACAGGGTAGATTCACTTAAATTATTATTAAATGTTCAAGGGTTTTCATGGTAGAAATAGTTAATTTGGAGTTATATCTCAGCGAAATGTATACAGTGATTTTCTGAATCGAAACGCAGATTTGATAATATATTTTTAAGTAAGGAAACTTTTTGTATACTGACTCTCATAAATATCGAAGATAAATATCGAATTTTAGCATTTAATTAAAAAGGTTTGATTCCCAATTCGTTCTGACGTTGCGTGGGTTAAAGGTCAAGGCCGGCTTCAATAGTTATCGATGAATTATAGCTTCAATAAGAAAAAAAAAGAGAAGAATGTATATCGACATTTTATCTATTAAATATTTTTCACCAACCTAAACAACGATGTAAAGTATGTATCACTCCATAGCTTTGATCCTTGGCTTAATTTTCCTTAAGTTCTGAATAATTTACATTGCTAAGCGGTTACAAATTTCAAATGCCAAAGAAAATCAAAGAAAATATCGCCGCACACAAATTGCTTTTCCAATTTCATATTGTTAAAAGTTCACGTACCGTGCCAAATCTGTGGCCACTTTCCATGAAATTTCGTTATAAATGGAAACCAATTCCTAACCTAGGGTTTGTCCCCTCCTCCATGCCAAAAAAAAAGAAAAAACGCACCAAGTAGTGGTCATATCACGTCCATTCACAGCTGACACATCAGACTTGGGGGAGTGAGATATAAGTAGAGAAGTAGGGAGGGAAGGGGAGGAGGCACAGGCACCCACTCATGCATTCAATTCGAAATGCCTGAGGGCAATAATAAAACAATTCCGCACACACCACTCGCCGCCCCTTCTTGGAGACCCATTGTGTGCGGAATTGGTAACTGTTGGCTGGGATAACCATTTTGGTCTGTGCCAGAAATGAAATCTATTGTCTGCCAAAAAGTTAACGCACTTTATTGCTATTGTTCAGTGGCGGCAGGGAAGCCGAGCCGGCTAAGGGGAATTGAGGTGGTTTACTCCATGCTCCACTCGAGTTCTACTCCAGTCATTTGTCAAGTGAGCTCTCGTTCAGCCCCGCTTCCCCATCTCTGCGCTGTCCCCCTTTTAGCCAACGTTGCGGCCAAACCGAGCAAGGCACATAAAAAAATCCGATGAATTAAGCCCATGTGGGTAAGGCGAAACTTTTATACTCTTGAAAGTTGCAACAAAACTTATAATGAAGGAATCTAGAGGATTTTTTAAGGATTTACTATAAATAAAAGCTGTAGTTAATTTCTGAATTAAAATAATATCCCAAGTTTTATTCAAAAACAGACTATCCTGCCACTTTTATCTATTAGAAATAGTCACCCAATTTGTCTGAATTTTTTACATATTTAGTATTACTATAAACACGAGTATTGTAGAAGGTTTCAAGGTAATACCTTTTTATTTGAGCCAGTAAATAAAGTTAATACAAGCTGCTGACCAAAATTTAAGATACCTTCCTTTGCTAGGGCATGAAGCCAAAACGAAACCAGAAAAAAAGAGAGGCAGCAAGAGGAGCTAAAGAAGGAGAAGAAGCCAAAGACGAGGCAGGGAGAAAAAATGTTGGCAATACAATATTTTGCCATTATGTCGAACAATAACAAGTCGACATAAGTAGATGGCGGCCGGGGCCGAGCAGGGAAAAGGAGGCAGAGATACGAGAAGCGGAGAAAAAGCAGAAGACGAAGCAAACAGAAGAGCCAAGGCGAATAGCTGCCAATTTCAGGCTTAAGTGTTCTTTTCTGCTGCCCCGTTCCCCGGATTCCCCAGCTCCGGCCATCAGATAATGGGCTACAAGACATTGAGCCAAAGAGCAACGACGCATATGAAATTTAATACCACTTCACCTTTATTTTTTCCCTGTTCTCGGCTTCTTTTCTCCTTCCTCTTAACAGGCATCCGGCGCTCCTTCAACCTTCCCCCAACTTTATTCCACTAATTTCTTGCTCCTTCGCTGCCTCCTTGACCAGAGATTTGAGCGCTTTATTAAGCGTATTTAAAAGAAACATAAACATTTCTTATTATTTAGTCAAAAGGCTGTAATGTCGCTTACAAAAATTGTATTTAAAGGAATTTTTATATAACTGGAATATAAAGGTATTCCAGCAATACGTTTTCTACACAAAAAGAGAACGATAAAAGCAAGTGGGAATTATATCCTCCCAAAGGTGAGAAACAACCCCGTAGAATTCCTTTTAAATACGTAAACATTTTCCATAGAAAATTCCAAACATTTAGCAAATATTTCTCAATGGTTCGACTGTAGCATAAAACCATAAATAGTTTAGCGTTGGAAAAGTCGGCGGCGGCTGGGGAAATGCGGTCACTTCGCGGGAAAAGCCCGGAACACGGGGAGCAAAATAATGAATTAACAAACACAATTCGCATTTTATGCTTACGAAAATGAGGCAAGAATTAATAAAAGAAGCGGGCAACTGAAAACACACTCGCACACACACACAAGCCAGCGAAAACAATTCGCATGAGCAAGCACAACAATTTGAAAGAAAGGGGGGGTTTTAGATAGAACCTCAGTTGGGAGGAGGAGTTGTTGGATTGAAAAAGAAACTCGACAAGAAAAAAGGCTGGAAAAAACATCAGCAAGAACAAGAGAACTTTTTTATTTTTGCACAGAACCCCGAAGAACGTGGCATGAAATACAAAACAAACAAAAGCAGAGAAACAGAAAAAAGCAAAAGAAAAAGAAGAAAACAACTGAAAAGTAGCGAGGAGGGGTAGGTGGGGAAAACATTAATATTAAACAAAAAGTGGATGCAACACAGCGAGCGGACGACTGGCAAATGGGAAGCGAAATATAAACGACAAAGTTTCCACTGCGTCCCGATTTTTCTCCTCATCGCGGAGAAGTTGCTCCTTGCCGAGAGTTGCAAGTTTTATGGGGATCTGCCGAGCACAGCCCTTGCCTTGTCATGTCTCCTCCAATCCTCCAAGCACTCCACTGCCCAGAACCAGAACCAAAACCAGAACCAGAAACGAAACGAAACTCAACTCCAGTGGCGGGACTTGGCTGGAAACTTTGGCTAACAAAGCAAAGACTGGCACAGAACGCGAAAAGAGTGTGAAGGAAAACATTTGTAAGACTCTGGGCCCAAAGTTTATAACATTTTAAATACGTATTTATGGTTTTATATCCCTTCTTGCTTAGTTTGAAGAACACAAGAGATTAGTAAGTGGTTTAGTGCAGATCAATTAGGCTGTTCTTTTATTCATATGCTGCCATGGGCATTATTTGATGCTAAATAGGGGAAATATTTAATAAATGGTTTTTCTTAAAATGTAATAAATACAGTTTTGATTTAACTTGCATTGTTATAATTTTACATAATAATGAAAAACAAAAATCTTTATTTTTGCACTTTATTTTGATTTAAAACGTCATCCCTCGACTTGAACAAGTTTATATCTTCTTTCAATCCGATTCATTCTTATGCAAATGGACCTGCGCTGAGCATTTTGGATTAATTAGGCATCGTAAAAAGCGGAAACATTTTCAATGCCATTAAAAGTGCATTAAAAGCTAAACAAAAACTGTGAACAAACTGGAATCGAATGATTGGCGATTGCATGGTGATTAATTGCCGGCACATTCTCTCTCCACTTGATCAAAAACCCGGGCCAACAAATTGTAATCCGATATGCGACAGAGAAAGAAATCGGATCGGATGGGGATCGTCTCGAATCGGATCGTATCGGATCGAAACGAGGCGAATGAATCCAAGACAAGTTGCCCCTCTATATTGCTAACTGGTTTTCTTTTTGGCTTTGTTCGCGTTTGCGCGGCGAAAACTTCCACGAGGCATTTGAAAAATGTGCAATTGAAACTAATTCGGTTAGGTGTTGGGGCGCGCGGGGAGATTGGAAGGCGGAACAGGGGAAGTGCAACTCCGACTGCAAGCATAAATTCGTGGCATGCTGTGAAACAAGTTGCAAGTTTAGCTAGTTGAGAGCTGCACGCACGCAGCATGCAACAAATTTCTCAGCGTTTTTATGGAGCTGCCGGGTGGCGGTGAGCAAACAGTTGCTGCAACAGCAAGCCACGAAAAAAAGAGACGGAAAAATTAACACCGCCAGAGTCAGCTGGCACACAAGTGGTCGTTTTCATTAAATTTAATCTCGTTTGCTGAAATTATACACTGAGATATCAATGGGGCAGCAACAGTACTCGCAGTTAGTTCCCAAAGTCAAACAAACTTTTATAAACATTTAAGTACAAGCATTGGTACAAAAAATATATATTATTTTATTCAATAATTATGGTGAGGAAAAGCATTTATATCCGAAATAAACTTAAATCATTGCAGACTCCAAGGCATCTTTAATCCAAGTGTAACTTTTCGATAGCAGCTGCAGCTCTCATTTGTGGCAGCAATTTGCCGTTTCTCGTAAGTGGCAGCCTGTAAATTTATTAGTGCGAAATGAGATAGACACAGAATATGTGTTTAATTTGCTTTCACAGAATAATAAATATTTACTGTCAGTATGCGAGAGAAGTTTGCAAAAATGTTGATGGCCATAAACGAGTTTAATGAGAAAATATTTGTTCAACTTATTTGCAAGTTCGTTTTGTTTTGTACATTTTTTTTTCTTTTGCTGCACTGAGCTTTGTAAACAGCCAATAAAATACACAAGAAAAATATAACTAAAAGCCGCTGCAATTGGCAAACAAAACGGGGGGAAAAAAGAACAAACAAACAAAAAAATATAGGAGCAAAGACGGGGAGAGGGAGGAGGTGGAAGAGGTGTCCATTTTCGCAGCCTTTTTGGCATTGTTCGTTTTTCGTTTTCTCGACTCGTTTTGGCTTGGCTTTTGCCTCAAGTGTTTCTTCTCACTTTGCAAAATGTAAACGAAAAAGAAAAATGTTGCAGCTAATTTGCTTTTTCAGTAAGCCGGGCGAAGGGGGCAAGCGGAGGTGATGCCGGGGCTACACAAAGCGCAACAAGCAACAAGCAAAAAGCCATTTCGCAATTTTCAATTGTGCACGTCAAAGTGTTAAAACGGCACGCGATTTATTGCACAAACACACACAGCCACACACGACACCCAAGGCAGGGGTGTGCAGTGAAAAATCAAGTATAAACTAATCACTTAATTTTAATAAAAAATGTTTTCAATCTATGAGAAACTTTCCTTTGCATTTTTCTCTATTTCTGATATTTTGCATTCTTAAGAAACAGAGGTGCTCAAAGCCCTGACTCGCATGCCAGCATATTTCTCTGACTTTCCTCTGCCGACACTCGCACAGTTTTCGTTTTTTTTTTATATAATTAGTCAATTCTTTTTTTCGTTTTTTTTAGACAAATGAAATTTGTTAACTTGTCAATGTTTAAAAATTTTTGAATAAACTCAATTAAATTTAATTTATTTCAGTGTACTTTGTGGACTAGGTGGCAGTAGTCGAGCTTAGATGCGCTTAATTAGACTTTTGACTAAAACCAAGTCAAAGTTTTTCATTTTCTTTTGGCTTTCGGCTTTTGGGTTTTGCCTTTTTTTGCTTTTATTGACTTACGGACGGCAATCAAGTGTGAAATTGACATGGCATGCCCCGACGAAGCCACCCTTCGGCGTGTAAATATTTGTTAAAATATGCAGAGCTGCTTGTGTCTTGTGTCTGCATTTCGTTTGCTTGTTCTCCTTCTTTCTGTCTTTCTTTTATTTTTTATAAGCTTTTTCCATGATTTATGCCAGTCTCATTAATCTGGGTTGGCGAGGGGGAAAACGAGGGTGTGCGCTGCGCTGTGCTGTTTATCTTGCGATCGTTTCTTTTAGCGCTTTTAGCGCGAAGCACAAAACTGGAAGTTGGAAAAATGAAATCAAATTGCCGTTCATTAATAAGCTGCTGCAGAGTGCCAAGTGTGTGTATCCAACGGATACCGCCGCCTGTCAATAGAGCAAGTCTATGGAATTCAGCCAGTTTTCATGCCCTCCCCTCACATCGTTGGACTTAATCAGTTAGAAGCGAGTTTATGCCAATTGAAATGCAACTAATTTGTTACGAGTATTAAGCCACCCCTTAACCCCTGCTCTGGCCGCCTTTCAAGTACGTAATTGTTGTTGCATGCCTGGCCGCTTGTCCGCACATAAATTATGATAATTATTTAATGCAACCACAAAACGACAGCAAAAATTTTAAAAAATGAAACGGAAAATATCTAAAACAGAAAACGTCTGCAGCCTGCCATATTAAGCAATTTTTATGTTATCGGTGGACGGAGGCAGGGCAGGGAGTTGAATTTTTTCTCGATACACACACAATTATCACGCAAATGTCCATAATAATCATATGGATGATGACTATTATATACATCAATCCATCTATATGTGTATACACGATAATCATGCCGCATACAAAAGGCAATTTACGTAAATTACTCGAAAAAAATTGTAGAAAATTAAACAATTTACAAAAGACAAGCCCCCGCCATTAATAAACATGAAATATTGCTGCCGCAAAACTTTTGTAATGAACAAAAAATAAATACGATGATAAAAATTAAAATATATATGTTTGTACGTAGGGGGAAAAAAATAAACGTGGGTACAACCACATAAATAATAATAAAAACCAAATAAACTTTACAAAACCACACACAGACAACACAATTAAATATGGCATAATCTTTTTATGACCATAATGCTGAGGCAGGCAGACGGTGGGTCTATTTGAGTTATTTTTGTACTCATTATCCGAAATAAACCCTAATAATATTCATTTAAATTCAAAATGTTGATTATAGAAATTAGTTTGCTAGCTATTTAATTTAAATATATATAAATAAATTTAGATTCATTAGCCTCCAAGAAAAATAGTCATATTAATTTACAATATTTCACAGCTCTCAAGCCCTCTCGTTAAACCTTTTGAAATCCCGACTAACTATCCACAAAACGTACCTCTCAATTCGGTACCAAAAGCACCGCATTTCTGTACAATTTCCCTCCCTTTGTACGGAAGAGCATTATACAAGTCGAGAGCACTCTCCCCTAAGCATTCATCCGTCCAACCATCTCAACTATAAAGTTGCCTTCTCCTTTGGCTTGATTATTTACATTTTGCCCCCCAACCAGCCAGCGGGGGAAAAGATGAGTGGAGGTGAACACAAAATACCAGAAAGAGAAAAACCAAATAAATCAACAAAAAATGAAACGCTGAGAAGAAACCTCGCTGCGAGTTTCATTTGCGTGGCGGGGAAGCTGAAGCCGCCAAATAAAGAATCATAAAAGATATCAAAATAAATATGGGAGCAGGATGGAGCTGGGGAAGCAGTTAAAGCTTCAGTAGCATTGGGCCCAGCAGGCGCTCTCATTGTTGTTGGTGGTTGCAAATGCTTAGCTGGTATTTAGAAAAAAAAATCAAGAAAAACTGAAAAAACCAAGTCGAAGCCGACGCCAGTCAAACAAATAAACTCGCCAAAACGAGTCAGCTCTTTGCTTTTGCCTTTGCTTGATGGACTGCGAGCCGCCTCGAAGACCTTCCCCCTGCCGCAAGCTCCACCAACCGCCCCGCGAGTCAACAAAATAAATAAATAAATCTGCAATAACAAAAGCAACGAGACACGAGAGGAAAGCAAGCAAAACAAAAATCAGCCGCCAGGCAAATAAACACAGTGAGTTTTATGAGACACACGAAAACATCTGAAAACCTTTGCATTACCAATAGATATTTTTTTTTTCTGCCTAATGCCTTGCGGCACTAAATTGCACGGATTATTAGTTGCGGCTATTACACGGAGATTTCACCAAGACTAAATAAGATGCTTCAGTTTCGTGGGCGCCTCCGCCTTGGAAATACGCTTTGCTTTTCACAGAGACTAAATTTAGTTGACGCCATCCGCTTTTTCGCTATTTTTGGCCACGAAATTGTTGGCGCGTGTAGCAGAAAAAAAAACATTTAACAACATATCAACTCAGATAAGACATAAACAACTCGAAAATCTACACGGGGTTTTTTCAGCGCTGTTGTTATGGAAACTTTGGCTCGTTTATCGAATTGTGAGACAATTTTTAATGTGCGCTCAATTAGCAGGTTAACAGAGAGAGTTACTAGTTAGAATTAAATCGTTCGCAAATAATACTTCTAAAGGGGTTTTTTATTTCCCTTAATTTAGTTAAAATGAATTCTTGTTTTCTGTGTAAATGTCATGGCAAATAAACTTTTAAAAAAGTGAAAAGCAATGAATAATTTCATGCTGTGATGTCAGCGGGAAAAAAGACATCCATTTCATAATTATAAATTATTTGCATGAACATTTGAAGCCCCACTGGAATTTTTTTTTACTCAGTTTACTCGTTTATTTTGCTGTTGCTGTTTTTTGTTTCGCTGCCTGTGGCGACTGCTTATCAGAAATTGTTTGCATTTCACTTTATTTATTCTGTGCCATAAAAAATAAATATTAATTGCGATTATCGCAATGTGATATTGCTATATTTACACGTTATAATTAATTGTTCTTATTTATTGAATTTGTACACATAACAATAATGAATTGTCATCTCCCTTTCCAATAATTCTCCTCCTGTTCCGCAGCAGTTTAAATTGAGTTATTTGCACAGAGAAAAATAAAGGGAAATATGTGCATAAAATTAAACTCGTTTAAACGACATTAAATGTGGGTTTTTATTGAGCTTTCATTTTGTTTCTGATTTGGTCTCAAAATTGTTTTCTTTCTTCTCTTTTTTGAAGTCCACTCATCCGCAACAAAATATGCAAATTGATATTGTGTATGGTGAGTGTGTGCATGTGTGTGTGTGCTTGTATGTGTATATAATATAATTTATCGGCATGTTTGAGCCGCCCTGTGGCTGGCAGCATAAATTAATTATCAAAAGCATTCATTTACATGGCTGACTGCGCGATCCGACACCCGCTGTCAGGCGGCACCTCGGCTCATAGATACTGTATCTGTATCTCACGGATACACACAGGCTCAGAGTCAATTTGAAAACATCATCACAATCAATTTGCTTCGTTTCTCGTGATGGGAATTAAGTTTTTGTATATTTGTATCTCTCAGTTTTGCCTCCGCCACACAGTGAGCACTGTACAAATAATGATTACTTTCTTTTTGATTTCTTCAAAGGGGCTTAGTTTAAACTTTAAAGCAAGAAATATCTTTAGAGAGTTAAAAAATATTATTTGGGAATTATAAGAAAAATGTTTCTTGAATTAATTATTTCACTCAAGCAAAGTTAATCATCATTAGTTCACTATATTTAGTATATACTGTAATGCCGTTGTTTTTGTAGTTGGCCCACATTATCTAGTGAACGTTGAACGCTTTCGTGCCCCTGTTGTAGTTGTTTTTCCTCAGACTTTTTTTTGTTTCTCCCTGTATTTTTGTTGTTATTGCCTTCCTACATGTGTTTAGCGTGTTCAGAAATTTGCTTTTTTAATGACGCTCTTGTTGATTGCCGGCTATTTGTTATTACCCCCTCCTAACGACCCCGCCGTCGTCGTTTGCCCTTGTTTTTGGGTTGCAGAAACCGTTTCTAGTTTATTTGAAATTTTTATACATTTGGCTGAGTAATTTCAATGCAATTTATTAATGGTTTGAGATTCGCTTATTTATGGTTCGTTTCATTTGATTTAGTGGTGCTAACACTTTTCGCCATTGTCGCTGATGACAGCAAATGAATTTTAATGAACACACATACACAAATTTATCATTTATTCGAATCTTTGATTTTTTTTCCGCTTCTAAAATAAAGGTTTTAATTTATTTAAGTTTATTTGGCGTTTCAGTCATTTCTTTTATCTAATCTTAAGTGAGTTCTTGATTTGAGCTAGCTTGGCAATTTATTATTATTATTTAAGTATAATTATAATTGACTAAATAAATATATTCAGCATTATTATGCATTTCGCATTTAGTTGTATATAACTTGTGCAGGGATTTCGGATAACGAAACTCTAAGCAATAAGCAAATGTTGTTGAGTGGTGTATAATTTGTTGTAATTGTTTTAGTTGCGCAAACATTTTTTGCTAATTACTTCGACAAAAGAAAATTAATATATATTTGTTTTTCAGTTATGGTAATTTTATAAAAAGGGTTGAGGTGTTTTCAGTTCATAATCCACAAAGTTTGTTGTGTCGTCTAGGACCATTTTCTATGATTTATTATGACTTTCGAATACATAAAATGTAGATACAATGTATCATGATTCCAAACCAGATGCATATACCAAAAGTTACATTGACTTTTCATTCTAAAATAGGTCATACTGTATCTGTATCGGTCATACTGTATCTGTATCGGTTTATGAAATCAAATGCTTCAAATTAATTTTGTACAGGGTATTCGCATGACAGTTGCTTGTCAATCTATAGAAAATGAAATATAATCTATTTTCACTTGGTCGGAATGGAAATGGAATTGAAATTGCAAACTTCGAGCTCGCTGCTAATTCGCATGGGCGGACAGATAGGCAGTTAGACAGGCCAAAGGCAGCAAGGCAGACTAGCGGGGGCGGAATCGAAGCAAACGAACAAACGAATGAACAAACCCAACCGGCTAACAAACGAACGTTTGTCACTGTCGGGCGTTTTATGAAAATTGAACAAATCAATTAAGTCTAATCGTGCCATACCCGTACCCGATTCACTGAGCCACTGAGCCACTTGGGGTGGGGCAACAGTAGTCGAGTCGGGGGTTTTGGCATTTGTTTGCCCCCTGACAAATGGACAAATAAATGTCTGCACACGGCTTGTGCTGCCGGCTGCCGGCAGGGTAAACCCAGAACGCAAACGCTCCGGCGGCGGCACATGCTACAAATTATAAACACTGTAATTATATTCGAATAATATTTTGTCAGCCAATTGACACATTTGCCGTGCCACCGAATCGGCCGGAGCTACAGATACACAGTAGTGGACGGAGAAAGAAAGACAGAGTCTGAAGCAGCGGCTGGCAATTAAGCTGGGGGCCGAAAAGGCAGAGCGAACCACCAGCCAAAGTCGGCTAACATGGCTGTTAGCTGCAATTGCTGGTCGCCATCTGCGGCATTTGCGGTTACAGTGGAGACATGAAAATAAATGGAGATTTAAGAGACATTTTTGAACCTATTATAAGTATATATATCGTATTAAAGTAATTTCTGTATCTTTTTTAATAATGAAAAATTCTAAATTTAAAATATATGTACGAGTATATAGATTTTCACGCTGAATATTTTACAAATTTGAGACGCTGAAATTCTTCATTTGAATCCCAACTGTAGCTTGCCAATCTATCTCTGCTGCTGGCAACTTTTACCAGCGCACAGTGTGACAAATTATTATGTATGTATGCTGGCATGTTCCCGGGCTTGCTTTCATATATGTATGTGTATACCTATTGTACAGAGAAGTGTGGAAGTGGGGACAGGCGCACACATTGCATGCAGTTTTACACACAAGCTCAGCTCAGTTCAGTTCGGTTCAGTTTGGCTCGGAACAACTCGCTGCTGGTGCTAATGACCGTAACTAAGTTGGCGTCACGATTGTGTGCGCCACTGGAAGCCTTCTCCTGCTCGCCCCACTCGCTGCCCCCCCCTCGCAGCGCCTCCGGCTGCGGTTTACTTTGTCGCTTGGCCATTTGTGTAAAATATTTTAATGTTATGGCCCGACCAAGAGAGCTTCGCCTAATAGACGCTTAATTGTATCTGCGTGTGCGTATCCGTATCTGTATCTGTATATCTGCAAATGTATCTATGCATTTATGACTAAACAGTTGTTTAAATAAACAATTTTGGCATGTTTACCATGGAATTAAGGCAGCTCGAAATGCTGCTGCAATGTTTACTTAATTAAAGCGAAAAACGACTCGGCCGAGCGAAAACGAAACCCTCTATGCGGGATATAAACTTAAATTTGAATAAACTTGCGATAAAGCGACGGAGATTTTGCTTCCGGAATTAGTGAAGAATTCAAATCTGACAAGATAAGCTAAACAATGCAAAAGTAATCAGATATATGGTCTTTAAGCAAATGACATTTTAATGACATTTTATTTGTAGCCAGCTGGTGGGTCAAGAAGACAAGACAGTTAATATCATTCTAAAATTCTATAGAAACTGCTCTAAAAACAATGATTATAAATGTAATTAATAGACAGATTTCCTTGTATTTGAAAGTTTTATACAATCTCTAGAATATAATTACTAGTTTTTACTACTATATAGTATACTACTATATGTAATAATAAATATAAAAAACCTTTTTAGGATTCTTATTTTTTTTACATTTTATGATGATGAGTTATTTAATATATTCGACTTTCCTTATCACTTTTACCTGCCAAAATGCACACACACACACACCACGTTCATGTTCATAATTCGAGTAAATGCAAAACACGCCCAACCTCCCCCGCCTTTCCCCATCACCCACCTCCTCTCGCTTGTTTATCGCTCATCGTTCGGGCTGCTCGTTCGCCGCTTGCTATTCGGTTCGCTTGACGCGTCGCCGCAGGCTTCATTAGGCGAGCGTGATTCCGATTCGCATTTCCATTCCGATTCCGATTCCCAAGACCCTCTCCCTCCCCTCCCTCGCAGCCCCTTCAATGACCCGCGAATTCCGCTTGTCTTCCCACATTACGCTTGCAAAACGAAATTCCATTCCATTGGTGCCGAACAAAAACCGAAATTAAATCCACTTCAATAAATCTCAAAAAGGTAACGCACACAAAAAAAGCAAAATACACACCACAGGCCTGTCAATTTTCTAATCGCTCGAAATAACAACAAAAAAAAACTCCATTTAATTACAAATCGGCTTAGATTGAAACGCCTTAATTGGCATTAACTCGACAAAAATGTGTCGGTGTGTATATTTGTATGGATACTTGTATAAAATGCGGCAGCGGTAAGTGGCAAGCGGCAATTAATCAAACTGGAAATCAATTTACTCTCCCACCGTCTCTCTCTATCTCTCAGCTATGCGAGCGGGAGGGAGAGAGAAAAGCAATATTAAAATATGCCTGCCTCGAATTCAGATTTTCATACAATACAATCTGAGTGAGCTTATTAAATTCAATTTGTTATTTATATTTATATAATTTAAAAAGGATCTTGATAAATTTAGAGTTCACACTTTTTTCCATTCAAAATATAATCAATTATTCCGAATCAGTATGGATGATAGACGCTTTTGGGTGGAAACAATTTGTAATAGATCAAGATAAGCTGTCAGATTTGGATTAGTCAGACTTCAGGTAAGACAGTTGTGTAAATTAAGTTAAACTAAAATATATTGTTGAATTAGCCTTTGTAGCAGTGATGTCCAAGAGGCGGGCTTCACTTGTGGTTGGTAAAGTCTCTGCCGACTTGCTGCCGCGACACCGACAGTATAAAGTTTATAGTATAATTTGTATTGATAAATGAAGTACATTATACATATATAATATGCAAATAAGAGAGCTTTTAAATTGTATTCCTCTTCTATCAAGAGAGCCGATTATTACATGATTTTATTTAAATAGTGTAATAAAGCTTCGATGAATATATTGTATTAAGAATTTTAGTAAGGACTTTTTCTATTTTCTTTTATAGTATAATTTGTATTGATAAATGAAGTATATAATATGCAAATAAGAGAGCTATTAAATTGTATTCCTTTTCTATCAAGAGATTTTACTTAAATAGGGTAATAAAGCTTCGATGAATATATTGTATTATGAATTTTAGTAAGGACCTTTACTAAATTTTAATCTTAATTAATGCTTACCTTTTTATAAATCCAAAATAGTCGCAATTTCTGCTCTGGATATGCGCGTTCCCGGTTCATAGACAGCATCCAAGATGATGTTTGGGTGGGGGGTGGTGGTGGGTAGTGGGTGGCTATGGGCAGGTGATGATTCCTTTGGCTTGCCGGCCTGCTCGCACTCCCCGGCCAATGTGCGAGTGCGAGAGGGAGGGGCGGAGAGCAAGTGAGAGAGAGAAGAGAGAGAGCGGGCGAGAGGGCGTAATAATCCACAAAAGAAACGCTGACGACTCCTTCTCCTCGGTAAACTCCCAAACTCCCAGCAAGCTCACAAAACCCGGTAGGTAAAATGTAAATCCGCAAAATTTTCCTAGCGGCGCAATCTCAGGAATTATTCTCCATTTATGCGAGAGCGACAGAAAGAGAGATAGTCAAACTTGGCTTTTCCTTTTCCCACTTTTCTGCTAGATTCTCTGCTTCTTGTTTTTCACTTCTTTGACACTTTTTGCCTTTGCTTTTCTTTTCTATTTTCCTTTTTTTTGCGACAAATGTATGAACTTTTTTATGAGGTTAGTTGTTGTTTTTTTTTATTATATATTTTTTTTTTTATTATTTCTCTACAAATACACGAGAAAACGGCACTTTGAGTAAGGCGAAAGAGAGCGAAAGAGAGAGCGCGCGTCCAAGCTCTGATGCCTTCTCTCGGCATGGATGTATGGATGTAGATATGTATTTGGCAGAACAGAAGCTGCTCCACCACGCACAGATACATACATACATATGTATAGAGAGGCGGTGAACAGAGCTTGGGACATACAAAATACACGGGGGAGTTGTTGCACGGCAAAGCGACAGAGAGAGAGACTAAACGACCGACGGTCTGACGCGACGAGAGGCGGCGCGGCGCGACTTCACCTTGCACACGCGCGGAAATTGGCGAGAGCGACGAAGCGACGACGAGTTCTTCGTTTGTCGGCGTTCTTTTACCGCAATGTTTGTGCGAAACATAAAAAAAGCTTTGCACATACATACACACCAACACAGCGTGACAGAGAGAGAGAGAAAGAGTGGGCGAGAGAGATAGATGGAGATATACACACATGCACACTAGACATACACACACACACATACACAGTGGCTGTATAGTAATTTTATTCCGGTACTATTCAACTGATGAAGCTTCTGTTGCTGTTGTTGTTATTGCTAGCAACATATTGCCAGTGCCACACTCTCGTTTTGGTTTTTCTTTTTACATCTTCCCTTCTTTTTCTTTCTTTTTTTTACTACTACTTTTTAGTAGTATTTTTTTCGGCTGATGATGATTACGCTGCTCTTTTCTCACACACACAAACACACATACAATCGCACGCACAAGTCAGGCCCAAGTGGGTAATTTGTTTTATGAGTAGCGGCAAATAGCACTTGTGTATGATTGTCGCTGCTTCTGCCATCGCCGCCGTTGTTGTTGTTACTTTTTTGTTGTGAATGACAGACAGCGACGAGTAATAATTTTTAATGCGTTTTTGGCATTTCTACGCTGCTTTGGGTTAATTGCTTAAAACGCGACGAAACACTAACACACACACGAGCGTGCTGCAAACACATAATTGATCCGAGAGCGACCGATGTTTTCGTTGTTGTTTGAATAAATTAAAATGCACAATTATAAATACACAGATTAAGGAACGATTTTGCATACTTATTTCCTCTCATTTGAAATCCTTATTTGTTTTTTTTTTTTGTTTTGTTATTTTGATGTTTTTTTTCGGCGACAGCGTTTTATCCGTGCTGTCCGAACGAAGCGAAGGAAAAACGCGTACAAACGTGCATAAATTGAGAGGCGAGAGTTGGCTAGCAACGCGCAGGGTTGCCACACTCTCGGTCGAAAACTAATACATTTAATTCGTCTAAAAAAAGGGGTTACAAATTTTATTTTGCTTCAAATTGGTTGGGTTTATTTTTATGTTCATATTTAATTGATTTTAATTAATTTAAGTTAAAGCACTTGATGTAGTTAAGAGCCTTTTTCATTTAATTAAACTAGCACCCTGACAACTCTGCGGCATTTTGAACACATACATTCGCAAAGAGCCCCGCACACACTGGCATTCCCATGCACATATACAGCGCCAAGTGGTGCTCTCTGAGCGGCATTTCTTTAATGGCGGCTTTTCGTTCGCTCAGCCCTGCGCTCTGCGCTCACGCTCTCACTCTCTCACTGTCTCTCTCTCTGACCCGCTCTCTCTGCCGCTGCTGACGCCATATTGCGCAGTTATGTATGTTCATCTCTTTCCAATTTGTTTACAGTGCCGTCGTGTGGTCTCTCACTTGCTACTGTTGTTGTTGTTTGCCTTTTGTTTTTGTTGTTGCAGTGTGCCTTTGCAAATTGTTTTTGGTGGGGTCCGGGTCCTGAGGATTGATTACTGATTGGCATGTCGTTCGACTACAGCCAGTTCCTTTTGTTGTATGTAGAGTTGCCTTGCCTCGCGTGCTCTTCCTCCTCCTGTTCTTCGCCTTGTCTTTTACCTTCTCGCCGCACGCACACGCAAGCAAACAAACACTCGCACACCTTGCCACCACCTCATCCTGTGGGGCGCTTGTGTTTTTTGTGGTTGTTGCTGTTGTTGTCTGTTGGGGGGAGTAGCATATAATGACATAATGAGATTTATTAGGCGCAAAATAAAGCCATAATGTTCCATTTGACCTTTGTGTAACTTTGACAGCGGTAATTTTCGCCTTCCTGCGGCTCCAGCTTATTATTTCGATGATGTTTGGCGAGGATATGTACATACATATATG
The DNA here is from genome assembly GCA_008042535.1 of Drosophila tani. Taxonomy (NCBI): domain Eukaryota; kingdom Metazoa; phylum Arthropoda; class Insecta; order Diptera; family Drosophilidae; genus Drosophila; species Drosophila tani. Next base: position 18,658 of record VNJO01001343.1, on the reverse strand, counting down.
TATGTATGTACATGCATATCCAGAGACTACACCCCCAAGCGTACAAACATACACATTCATACGGAAGAAAGGACCCGAAACATGGGCATTTTCAATTCGTCATCAGCATTTTGAAAGTTGCCTTTTGCACTCGTCGAATCAAAAGTCAAACAGAAATCCACTTTGCACAAGTTTCTGGTCTCAGGAGCGTCTTAAAAAAGGTAAAGGTTAAATTGAATATAGGAAGGATATGATATGAATGGAATTTTTTGTAATTAATATTAAAGCATCCTTGAGGTCAAAGGTACAAATTTAACATTAGTTAATTATAATTATTATTATTTAATCTATCAATGAAAAATTAAATAAATTTGGCGAGTTCTAGACTCCCATTTAAGGAAACTATTACCATTATAGGGATTAAGAAAAGTGTTGCATAATTTTAGGCTTCGTATGTAAAATGATCAGTTCCCTATGTTAAATACATGTAGAATATAGAACATAGTACAAATAAATGTAAAATATAAATATAATTATTGTTTTTTAAAGTATTTTAATTGCCGATCCAAAGGTTATATCTTTTTGACAGCCAGAAAAATAAGTAAAAGGCAGAAGATGGCTTCTCCTACCCTATAATTATGATCAACACCCGGGGAGTCGATTTAGCCTTTCCCTTTTTATAATAGTTAGAGAGACCAAGATTTCTGCTGTAGATAAGTATATCATTTTTTATACCAAAACAATCCTTCTTAATTCTCTGTTCCGAAATGCGAATGCAGCCCTGTTTTATGTTATTTCCATCATTTTTTTCTGGCTGTTTGGTAGCACCTCTTCAGCGCTCCCCGACTGGCTTTTCTTTTGCCGGGGAAAACTTGTTTGTGCTTTGCAACCAAATATACTGGAGAAAATTTCACCCAAAAACCCCTCCGGATGACACCCCCTTGATCCTTTTCGCAGGAGTGTTTGCTTGTTGTTTCTCCATTGGCATTCGTGCACGCTCTCTCAATTTTATTGCTGTGATTGTGATTTCTAGTTGGATTTGACTATGCACGCATACACACACAGGCACACATCGAAGGCATTTGGGGAATTGATATCCTTGTGCGCTTTTTGCTAAAGTTCAAATATTTTTCATTTTATTGCTGACATACACACACACTTGCTCAGGGAGGGGTGAGAGGGAGGAAGGGACACGCATGTCCTGGGCCCAAGGGTGCTCAGGCAAACAACATTTGTCAATGCTGGCAATATTTCACTTCGGAACGGTCCGCTGCCACTGGATGCCCTCAGTTTACGGCTCAGTGCCGGGCCAAAGGACCAACAGGACCTCAAAGGGCCCCACAAATTCTGCCAGCACAGTTGCAGCCAGAATTAGAAACTTGTTATAGTATAGGGAAATATTTGTAAAGTACGGAAAATACTTCTTACAAAATTATATTTAGGGAAAAACTTTTGTATAATTAAAATAAGCTATTCTCTAATTTGATATTAATATAAATAGTTTTAAATGAAAATTAATATACGGGGGTGCTATAGATATCACTTGCCTCTTAAAATCTTTTAAAAAGGTTTTTAAAACTATGAAACAACATTTTTCATTGCAACAAATACAAATTTGCACTGAATTTGATGAGATTTTAATCCCGTCATCTTCTGTTTATTTTTTTTGTATTTAAAGTGCTTTTATCAAAGGTGGTTTTTTGTTTGAAAAAAATGTAATCTATTTAATATCAATTTAAAATCGTAAAAAATTGTAACATTTTTTAATTAATCTTTATTATTATTATTCTCTAAATTACTTAGTTTTAGCATTTTCAATCGATTAAATATCTTGTTAGTTTGGTGTTAACATTATTAACAATTTATCGTGACCAGAACCGTTTAAATTCATATCCAGAAACTCATTTGGAATTCTCACTGCTATTATTTTGACATCAGCCGTGCCCGTACATACATCCTTATGTGCTGGCTGTCAAACGGAAAATAATCCTCTCAAGAGGCTTTTGTTTGTATTCATTTTGGGGCGAAAATGTTGCACATCGATTGAGCCATACACACTCCCCCGCACCCAGGAGCAAATTATGTAATTATGTGCGTTGAAAAGTGTGCAAATAAATAGAATTCGAATGGGAATGCTAATGAAGCCATTATTATTTTATGCGCTATTTAAACAAGCCGCCCCCGGCCTGTCCGGGTCCCCAAGGACACTGCATGAATAATAAACGAGGGACTCTGAACAACATAACGTAAGCCAAAAAAAAAAAAAAAAAAAAGGAGCAACTTCAGCCGGCGGATAAATAAATATTAATGCTCAACATATTCGACCAAAAACTCATCCTTGAGCCGGTCATTCGTACTTATTGAAAATGGGTACCGAAATCCGAGAGCCGAAATGAAAAGCGTTGCGCTCTGTGATTTTGACAGCACCCATTCCACTTTCGCCACATTTTGTTGCAAAATATGATTTCATTGTGCTCAAATTGAATTAAATTCTTGGAGTGTGACGTCCCCGCCCCCAACGTCAGCCCCGGGATCCCCGCAGGAGCCCCGCAGGACCCCAGCTGCCATGACTCTATCTGCATCGCTCCATCTCTGTTTTCGGTCGCTGTCTCATTCTGTCCGGGTATTTTCCTTTTGGTAGCTTTCTGAACGGAAGCGGATATTTTCAACGCGCCATTGTTATTTTTTGAGTGCGGGAAATTGTTCGTCCCAGCTCGTCCTCGCTCTGCTCCTTCGTCCTGCGCCCACAGTCGCTCTCCCTGGCCCCGCTTTCCCTCGGGTGAAAGCAAACGAAGCGAGGGACCGAACCAAGCGTCGTCCTTTTTGCTGGCGCTACTTTCTCCCACTCCGTCACTCTCTCTCTCTTTTCTCGCTTTATCTGCACTTGCAGGCAGAGAAAAACAGGAAAATTACCATCGGAGTTTCTGAGTTTCGAGTGTTTTTAAATCACTTGAAAAGTTGCCAGAAAGTATGCTATAGTTTATTAGTAATTTATAATGACTAGACAGATTTTGGTGCAAATTTGATGGTTAGATATAGAGTCTCAGTAATCGTAAAATATTAATTTCTAAAACCATAATTATATTATTTATTTTATTTAAGTTCAATCGGTCCTTATTTTTTTATTTTATTTTTTTTCTAAAAACTAGTTTGTTATATATGGAACTAATTTGTAACCAAAAATATCCTTTAATTAACCCTATAGTGGTATTTTGTAAACATCCACACCTTGGCTTCATAGCTAATTATTTCAATATAATAAAAATTGCATAATGCTTATTTTAAAGTTAGATTCCTTGTTTTCCTAGTTAATAAGCAGCCAGTTATATTTTTAGGACCACAAGAGCCTGGTTTATTTATTTTTAGGGATGGCTAAATTAGATTACATTTTAAATCAATTGAAAATGTGCTTAAAAGTATGCAATACAATTTAGCTTGTTTCTAAATGTTGTGTAAACATTTAATTGTAAGATGTACAATTTTAGGGCCTACTTTTGGGCGCCATTTACAATTGCTTTTAAATCCCCGCAGGTATTTTTAACGTTGAAAAATCTTGATTTACAAAAGTTTAAGGAAAGGTTTATAAAAAATATTTTTTAATTTAACCTTTTGACTTAATATTAATATTGTATAAAAGGTAGTCTATACCTATATATACCTATATATATTTTTATGACACCTTGATATGATTTCTGACTTCCATTAAACATTAAACTTGACATGTGGTGGATTCGCTTTGATTTTCGCAATACAACTTTTCTTTTTGTGTGGCTTTCTCATCCGCTTCATGCTTATCATTGTGTTGAGCTTCATCGTCCTTTTGGCCAACCTCCCCCTCGCCTCGCTTCCCAGCCCCCGCTGCCACGCCTTGTCGACAGCTTTGTTTGTGTTGTAAATATAATTTTACGACTCTGCCTCTGTCAGACTCGACTCCTCCCCCGCGCCCCGTCCCCCATTCCATTCAGTGTCAGTCATTTCGTCAGTTTGTCCGTCCTTTGGGAGGGTTTTCCAACCAGCCCACTACCCACCGTGCCACCGAGCCCCCGAGTCACCGCGCCTCCCGCGTTGCCTTTTCCTTTGCCCTTCATCAACTGTCGCTGCTTTTTGTCTGTCGCTTTTTCTCCCCCACTTAACATTTTATTAAGCGAAAATGCTTGTGCCGTAAAATGTGCGCTTACATGTTTGCCCGCCCCTTTTCCCATTTTCCCATTTTCCACCCCTTGGCCTCTTGCCGGCACGCACCCTTGGGCTGCTCCGCCGCAGTCATCGTCGTCATTTTCATTTCCTGTGGTCGTATTTATGCTTTTTATTTGAATTGATTTTATTTCGTTGCCTTTTCCATGTGGCGTGAGCCCGGCTTATCCTTGTGTTTTCCTCCCTCCCCGCTGTCCTTTCATCCACGAAATGGTGTGGGTGTCTGAGTGAGTGACTGTGTGTGTGTGTGTGTGTCGTGTAGTTAATACGTTGATTTCATTTTTATTTTTATGATCCCTTTGCCACTTTAATGTTAATTTTATGACAATGATGTAGATGATGCTCAAAACTTGAGCGAAACTAAAGGAAAGTTTATGTGCCTTGGGAATTGGACATTGGTTGTTAAGGACAACACTTGGTCGGAATATTAAATATATTTATATTTCAATTGATTAACAATTATTTATTTATCCCTAATTTATTAGTACATACCAATTTAAATTTAAATACTTGTTCTTGAATAAATTATAATTATGTAAATAATAAAATAGTGACTTCTGTTCACAGAAATATAATAATTTAAAATTGAATTTTGTGTTTGCTAACAAATTACTTAATAATTCAATAACAGAGAGAGTTAAATATTCTATAATCAATTTATTTTATACTTTCCTAACACATCAAACAGCTTCCAAATTTTAAATTGAGTTAAAATTCATTTTTATTAGAGTGATTATATTTTAGCCTACACTGTACAATCAAAATTTCAAGGCAATTGAAAAAAATTAACGTTTTTATTATAGATTTTTTAAATAAAGCAGTGATATTTTTTTGCCACAAAAGTATAAATAGTTGTAGACAATCTTGCCATATATATTAATCTATTTATTAAGTAAAATTCGTGTGAATCAACTAATAAGGAGATTAAAACTAAAAGGTTGCTGTTAATTAAAAAAAGGTTAGCTCGGTGAGATTTCTAAGAAATAATTCGATTAGTAGTGGATTAATAATATTCGCCTTATAGACAGATTGATTGATGTATTTATGGCTGTATTGGTGCTGTTTTGTTGTAATTTTTCTCAGACTATTGGGTTTAAAGTAGTTGGAAGCCTCGACTATACTTTATACACAACCTATTGATTAAATAATTAAATATAAAATAAGCAAAAAGGAATATAAGATGACATAAGATTCACACAGCTTCAAAACATGTAAGAAAGCTACAGTAAAGAGATGCCCGGTTCTTGAATAAGTAATGTATCTTAGTGTTCAATATAAATATAGATCTGCTTGGCTAAGTTCCAATGTCTAATTATGCTCAAATTCAGTGCTACCCCAAAGAATTGACTCGCAAGTCAGTCAAATTTCTCTGCTCAGCCTCTGCCACAAATTACTTACAAAGTATTCAAGTTTTCTTGTAGTTCCTAGTAAAATATATTGTTATTCGTTTAAAATAAACCAGCATTATTGCTAACACAGAGACTTTTAAGTTTCTCCATGAAAAACCCTATTTACTGCCGCCAAGAATTAGGCAATAAACTTTGTGCCTGTAAATGTTCATCAACTTTGTATATTATTTCTAATTAACCAAGTAGTTAAATTCGTTTTAAAAACTAAACATAACACAACCCATTTGGTATAAACGACAAGGTCCTTGCCATGAACACACAACGTTTATATGTATATGGACCTAGCTTGGAAGTTTCTCGTAAATAACAGCATTGGAGTCCAGCTTGTGGTCTGAGAATTAGTGGAAATTGTTCTGGGTAAATTTACACATCCGAAACAATAATTTTCTCACCTCATCCTCTCATGCCCCAGTCGCTTGACCAACGCCAGTTGTGACTGGCCTAATTGCCGCTTCGCTTTTCACGGCCAACAACAGGCCGACGCTTTGGCTCTTGGCTTTGGTCTCGGTCTTGGGGCAACACGTTAATGGCCCGGCGTACGCATAAAATCAACAATTACATGGCACAAAGCAGGCCACAAGCTCTGTGGCAGGCAGACGCACCGACTTCCCAACTTGCCACATCATGACAGGCTTATGGCCAACGGAGCGACGCTAATTTCGATGGGGGGGCAGGAGTCAGGAGGGGTACTGCGGATGGGCGGGATGATGGCACCACTTAATGTTGCCGAGGCCAGGGACAGCTCAGCTACTGATTGACCACACAGAGATGGCAGCGTGATCCGTTCCAGTGGAGCTATTTGGACAGCACTTCTTGGAGCTTGGCTCTGAGCTTTCAGAAAAAAAAATATTAAATTATGATAAATGTTAACTAAATTTTTGTCAAGCTTTAAAAGGTAAAAAAAACTTGTAAATTTTGCTGACCAACTAGGATTTAATAGTTACTAATTCCAGGAGTATTGAAGGATTGTTTTAGGATATAGAAGGAAGATGGAAACAGTGAACATTTAATGTCAATTATACAGAGATGTTTACTGGAAACCCAACTATAGGTAGTTTTAATACATTTGTCTGTCTATTTTTTACAAAACTTACAATTTATAGTTTATAAATATCACATAAAGCAAATATAACAACCTTAATTTCAGTTAAAAGCTCTTAATAATCAGCTGAAATCAAGACATATCTCAATTGCCTTCCTAGATCGATTTTTGCTCGGAATATAAAATGGTCTAAAGCAGCTGTTTCAACCACCGCACCTTATATAGTGTTTTCCAACCACTCCGCTTCAGTGTGTTCTGGCCAAACTATCAAAGTTAACGTCAACTTGAGCTGAAAAGTTTTGGCCAGTTCTGCATTGTTTTATAATCAACTTGCACATAATTTATATGCACGAAAGTTGGCTGGATGCCCGACTTCGCCCCCGGTTGCCTCGGTTGCCTTGGTCCGATAAAAGGCAGCCACAATGAGCAAAGGTTAACCAGGACACACAGAGCCGGGCGAAGGCACACATCCAGGCACGCATTGTGTTGGAAAACTAATCTCAACAAATTATCTTTCTAGCATTCTATTTTCGGGAATGGGCCGGAACGAAGCGGGAGAAAGTCAGAGAGAATTTCAACTTTTTCCAGACAGCGAGGAAAAGTTTTTAGGGGCAGAAAGTTGATGCGATTATGATTTTCAATTTTCAGCAGTCAACGCCGAGAAGCGAGAATGGACATCATAAAGTCCTGCTGCTCGTCCTGTGTGGAAATGGGGAAACGGGGAAATGGTAGCCGGACGGACAAACACAACCACGGCAAAATGTGATAGATGGATAATGTCCTGGCGGGGGAGCGGCACGAGGTACGAGCAGCTCCTGCCTGCCTGTGGCGCCCAACAATAAATTGAGTTTTGCGAGTCCAAGTCCAAGTCCAAGACCAACTCCAAGTCCTAGCCGAAAAGCGGCAGCTGTTCCACTCCCAAACAGTGGCAGCAAATCCCCAGCTCAGCTATAACATTTATCGTTGTGCAAACTGCCAGCAGCAGCCCTAGCAGTTGTCCTGTGCGGAGTAGAAAGGCATTCCGACAAGGACAGAGAAAAGTTCACCCATGTGAATACACTAAAGAAAAATTGAGACAATAAATAGGAGTATATATGATTTTATTAGTAAAAGTGTACTTTATACAGCGTATAATATTTTGGGGGTGCTTCAGAAATACCTAGATTTTTGAAATCACCTTAAAGCGCGCCTAAAAGTATGCAACAAAATGTTTTTCAGTGCAAGTTTGTTTCATTTGTATCATAGTTTGATAATCCTTTTTAAGTGATTTTTATTTGTTAAATTAATCGTATAGGACGAAACTCATTTTGTTAGTACTAGGCTATTAGACTATGCAGGCCTATAATGTATCAATGGATTTTTAATCCCTTAAATGTCTCAAAGTATGCTGTAAAATATTTTGAACAAAGTTAAGTTTTAAGTTAAGTAAAAAAAATTAAATAAATAATAAAATAAAAAATATTAAATATAAAAACAATTTAAATGTAAAGTGTAAGTGTTTTATATATAATTAATTGTTAAATAATTAATTTAGGACTTAGCTCACTAAATTTTCAGTGTATTTATATATTTTTTTTTTGCAAATAAAAGGCAATACAGCACAGTGGGTGCCAGAGGGGAAGGATTGGTCAAAGCAAATTGAAATGGTTTCGTAACGTAATGAAACTGGAGCTGCACAGTGGGTGGAAGTGAGACTTTAATACTAAACTCTATTGATTTCACAGCAGCAGCATGAATAAATCCTGTTGGGATGGAGTAAAACGTACTTCAGAGTCGAGATCAGCGGGTGAAAATAGGTTACGTTAAGTTAAAAACAGAGCTAGTCCTAACCCGTATTATTTTTTAGGTTCGCTCCTAAGACGGTACGAAAAGAAACTTAAACGAGAAACCTCTCTCGTAGCAGTGACGGTACTTTTTCGCTGGTACATTGCAGGAAATCCGTTAAAGAAATAGCGAGAAATAAATAGAGCTTCCAGTATTATGCGGACTTTAAGTCCGATTCTTATTAAAAATTAGTATTAATATTTCTATGAGATAGTTTTTAAATAACTTTGTAACCTAAACTTCGACCATAGGCTAAATCTATTAATTGTTAAAATATTAGTATTTCACGTGTTCAAAACACTCCACTGTTCTGTCTCCCCCATTATATGTGTCTATTCCGGTTTCACAGATCGAAATAAAAAACATTTTACTCACATATTTGGTTTGATTTATACAAAAATTGTACGCTTTTTGTTCTTTTTTGCCATATGTGTGTCTGTGCTTTCATAAGCCCCCTCTCGGTTCCACAAAATCACTTCTCGTGCGCCTCGTTTATTTTTCATTCCTGTTCAAATTATATTGTTGACCAACAACGGCGGGGATGTGTGTGGACCCCCAGCCGCCTGATTTCGTTGATTTCGCCCGGTTTTGTTTGACTGACAGCGACACCAGCAACATACCAGCAGACTCAGTCCCAGTCCGAGTCCCTGTCCCAGTCCCAGGTCCCTGGCCAAGGCCCAGGTCCCCAATTCCGACCCCAGGGAACCCATCCGGCCATCAACATTAACGCGCTCCGTTGCCGCTCGTCCCATAATCCTTTCAATTTTGAAATCATTTTTTATTTCAACCTTTTTGTGTGTCGGCCCGTCGTTTCCCTTTTTTTTTTTTGCGACCCCTTTATGAAGTCGGGGCCCCGACCCTGGCCGCAAATATTTATGAAATGAATACGCTCGCATTCCCGGCGCTCCTTTGATTGATGCCCACTGATGTTGTCCGGAGATCCGGAGAAAAGGGTTAGCCGGACGAAGGGCAAAGGGCCGATGGCCATCCCAAATCACTTTGGAGCTCATCCAATCGACCGGCATCGCCTAACGACAATGACATGTTTATCCAGGCGGCATTCCAAGCCGATCATTTACACCTTTGCATCCCCCCACATTCGCAATTCCATCAATTACAGCATTTAATCAACTCGTTAAGCCGGCGAGAGAGTTGACCCTACCTCAAAACCAGCCGCCAGCGCCACCTGTCGATAACCAATAGAGGTACAGGCACTGAGGGAAAATATATATGGTTTGTAAAATATAACTAAGGAAATGTAATTATAAGTAAGCGAAAAAGTATTAGAAGCCTCATAAAGGTTATGATATTATATAATAAGTTATTATATTATATTTTATTAAAATTGGTTACAACTGTTTCCGAAATTGCCCATATCGATAGGAAAAATTCAATGTGATATATCGACAAAGCAATCGTGTTCAATATCGTATCGAAAATATCGAAAAATATCATATTAACGTTAAAATATTGATATTATGAAAAATTTAAGAAAATAATTTATTAAATTAATTTTTATTTACTGATTGTATTGAAAACATAATAATTTTTTAATAAGCTCTTTATATTTAATTCCAAGAATGGTAGTATATTAAGACAGTTTGATATATCAAATAGTATATCGATTTATTGTTTATATATCGCAACATAAGAACATCGATTTGTATATCGGCCGATATATCGATAGTTTCCATTAGCGTTGTTACCACAAAATTAAGGAATCCTATTTGGGAATTATAGTGGTTCATGCGACTATGGTTAGGACGGTCCTAGTAAGCTTTGAACATTGTTTTGGTCTAAAGTTGTATTCCAAAAGGATTATAATCCTTTATAATTATAGAGCATAAGATATCGATTAAGAATTACAGTAACTCTATTCTACATAGTTGGGAATTCTAGTGCAATGCAAGCGGTAAATTTTCCTTGCGTATTATACAAAACATATAATAGGGCATATTTTTTAAGACATAAATTCAGAACTACAGCAATTCTAGTCTTAGTTGGGAATTACAGCACAATGCAAGCGTTTAGTTCGGACTTTAGATTTGTTCCCTTTTATAATTTTGGTTTAATTTTTTAGAAACAAATCATTTTCAGAATCCGATAATAGAGCAAATTTTAAGAAATTTTAATAATTAAAGGAATTAAAAATTCTTGCTCTTCCTATTTATTATTAAACTTTTTAAAGGTGAAATAATTTTCTCTCAGTATCGCTGCACCAGCATACATACATAGTAGCAGAGAAATTCAGGGCGGCGGCGGAGGCCGTTGGTGAGGTAATTACGAAAATGAAATCAGTTCGACGTAAGCTGCATAATGCAGGCGACCGAGGGCGGAGGACTTGTAAAATTGAATGTCCAGTTGATCGGCCTGCAGGCAGTGGGCGATGGATGGAGGAGGAGCTCCTGCCAGTGGTGGTGGTGGTGGTCCTTCTAGTGGCCCTGTGGATGTTGTGGTGGGTGGGCTGGCCCAAGGGCGTGGCCGGGCAATTGTTTTGGGGCCCCCCCCTCAGTGGTCGTGTTGGCCACATGTCCTGCACATCAAATGCGGCTATATTGGGTTGCCATTTCGGCCTGGAAAGTAGCAGGAAAATTCTGTATTTGGCAAATTTTGATTGCATATTTGGTGCTTCTGTCAACAGTCCCAAGGGTAGGCAATCCGGAGTGCGTAATTAGGTTGCAATGACAGTTGCAGATACATGCGAGAGAAGGATAACAGGAACTGAGGGATGAAAAGGATTTTCAATCTACAGAAAATATATGAAAAGGTCTTTATTTGTCCCTTAAGATATATGGAATCATTTTCAGATCTCGAACAGGACTTGACTAAAATAAATAGATAACTTGTCCACCTTGTTTAAGATTTTTATGTACATAGTTATACTTTTTTCCTAGCTAAGAATTTAAGCGAATGAAATACCTAAATAAATAAATAGAGACGCGGAAAAATAGAAAAAGGTATTTATTGTCTTCGTTCAACGGTGCGTATGCGCAATATGCCGACGGCAAGCGAACAAAATGGATTTAATTATGAAATTACGACCCACTTGGGTACTTCAAAAATTCAATTAATCACTTGATACTTCCGAAACAAAATTAATCAAAATCAAGGACAAAAATCATACTCATTAAATGCCATGGTGGACACCAGACAAAAGGTAACGAATCTATAAAGTGTCTGATAATTCCTCCTTTACCTTATTCGCGTCTGAGTCCTTTTGCCAGACCTTTATCCTCTATCGAAAACTCAATTTCCGCTGAAAGAAATCAAAGACTAGCAACACAGATGGGGGGTGTGTTTTCTTCCATAAAAAAATCGTTTGCCGCTGGAAATAAAAATCAAATTTAAAGCGGCAAGAAAAACCTGTCCCGCAACCCAGACTTCGACCCCGAAAAAGCAGGCCAAAGACAACACAGCCAAAGGCAGGAAGTGGAAAAAGGGGGCCAGGAAAAAGAGGGACAAGGAAAAGCGGGGTGAAGTCATGACGGGGTTTCCTCTGCTCTCACACACAACTAAATGTCGCAATTTTACGAGTCAATATAAAGGTGCCTGGGGAGTCATTTACAGGCGCACAGCGGTTTGCCTTCGTTCGGTTTTCCTTGGCAATAAAACATCTCGCTAAAGGACACGGGACACAGGACACAGGGCGCGGGACACGGAACGCGGAAATGGCTGCCGCAAGGAAAATGAGGAAAACACGTGTAAGGCATGGCTCGGCCAAAGTCAAATATGATGGCAATTTTTATGCCTTTTTGTTGAAATATTTCCACCAATGAGGCATAAAACAGAAGCCCGGAACGGAACGGAACCTCGCGCTGCCCCAGAATGATTTACGACCCCGGCTTGAATTTTACGACAAATTTACGAGAACATTGCAATTTGGCTATTATTAATTTACTACAGTGAAGCAACTCGGCACAGCTAAGGGCACAAAGCATGCCAAAACAGTTGTTCACGTTCTGTTCTGTTGAGTTTATGGAAGGATTTTAATAACCCAAGCGATCCGGGACTAGTTTTTTTGAAAACTCTTTTCAAACAGATCATTTTGTTTTGGAAGGATATATTTATAATTATTGTAGGTACTCTTATATACATATTTTTGGCTCTTAATACATTGTGAAGCAATGAAACCTTTACTGAATAAAATGTTGTAGTGCCATATCACTATTAAGAGCTAAAAATACTTATTTGAACGTAGAAATTTTTCGTGAAATCAGACCACTATATCATATATGTAGCTGCCATAGGAATAATGGCGAAATTACTGCAATAAAAATTATAACTTCTCTCTTTTTCAACGTATTTTTATAAATTTCGAGGTATAGTTGATTTAAACAATTTTAGTTACGGTTTTAATTTCATTAAGATCGGACAACTATATCATATAGCTGCCATAAAAGTGATCGGTCGATGTATATGAAACTGTAAAATTGTACATATAAGATGTAAAATGTGTAGGTAAATGTTATAGAAATTAACAAACTTCTGAAGTTTTCCAATTTTACCAAAATGGATAGATTTTCAATGATCCAATTGCAGACTGCAAGGGTATAAAAATACCGGTTTACCGAAGTTAGCTTTCTTTTTTGTTTTATTTATATGTAGGTCAGTAAAAATATTACATAGATTGCCTTTATGGATAAAGTATTTTAAGTTGTATTATATTTTATTGAGAAATATATTTGTGATATTTTATTTGTTAAGTAATTTATTTCTTTATTGTTATTATATTTATAGCAATATTTTATTTATTTTTGTTGAAATCTTTCTTTATTGATGTATCTATTTAAATTTTTTATTAATTGGTTTTTTATATATTTTATTAAGTTAATCCAATTAATTATAAAGTATAGTTGAGGTTCGCACTTACGTAAAACCCAGAAATCTGAGAAAATTACTCAAATTATTGAAAGCAACAATGTAGGGTCATAGTCCCATTAAAGTCATAAAACTATCAATCGGTCTGTGTGTAAATCTTATATTATTAATCACTAAAGGGTTTATTATAAAAGATTTCACTGACCTAATCGTTTTAATCGATCTAATTCTGAGAAATCTCACACAGCTAACCTTTTTTCGATTAACAGCCACCTTTAATTTTTAATCTCTTTAATTGGTTGATTCACAGGAATTATACTTACAACATAAGTTAAATATATATGGCAAGACTGACTACAACTGATGTATCTATTTATGAACTACACAACTTAGCCCTTGCTTTTCCATTTATAGGACTGACGGATTGATAAGTGCGCGAAGTTTTTGCCGGCTCGCGCGGTGCAGCCGTGACAGTTTCCATGGACAGTAATATCGCCATTCCTAATGGTTATTTTGGGGATATGTATTCTTCCTGAAATAAAGAATTTCACTATCGAGGGTTCTAGGGAGATAGTGTCAAGTGAAGAGCTTACCAGCACTTCCAAAGTCTGCCAGGCAAAGCACCGCCAGCAGCGCGACAAATAACGAGAGATACTGCATTGCGACAATTGAGACGAGAAACTAACTGAGGCTGCAGTAATGGACTGATTATATATAGCTTTTGCTCGAGCTGAGTAAGACAAGAATATGAGAAAATACCTTGAATTTGGATTTTCCCAAAGAGCAACAGAGCGAATACAAAACCCCCGCAGCAGATAACCTATGCAATATCACTGAAGCCCCAGCTCGCATGCTGGGCAGCTTTAAAGCTTCTGCTTTCCAGCTTTCCTCACTCATAATAATTTTAGCCCTATATTTAGGAAAGTCGCCATAAAAATGTATTTCTTCTTAAGACAAGAAATTTCGTTCTAAGAACAAGGAAATTTTTCTTAAAATAAGAATAAAATTTCTATATTGCAGAAATGGTCACCATAAACCAAAATCGCCATAGAAAGAAGAAACAATTTCTATGCTTTAGAAAAATATTCTTTATTTTTAGAAATTATTTTCTAAAATCTAGGAAAGTCTGCCATAAAACATAATTTTTCAGAAATACATTTCTCAAAAACTAATACCCTAACCATTAAAAGTAAATAACCCAAAATAATAGTAATATTTTCTAAAATGATGAAAGTTTAGAGACATATTCTAGAAAAGAGAAAAGTTTTCTAAAATCTGGAAAAAACCGTAGCTCAGAGCACTAATGGGTTGTGTATTTGTCGATTTTCAAGAGGAGGGCTGTTCGACTCTTGATCAGGACAACATGGTTTTATTTTCGAATTTGTTTTTTTTATTAGTTTAACCCCTTAAATATATATTTTTATTTTTTAAGCCCTTTGATTAAAAAATAAAGTTAATAATATCCGATTTTTAACAAAGTTTCAATTTTGTTTTGAGTGCAGTTATGATTAAAGTATAGTCGAGGTTCGCACTTACGTAAGACCCAATAATCTGAGAAAATGACTCAAGTTATTGAAAGCAACAATGTAGGGTCATTACCCCATAAAAGCAATAAATCTATTAATCAGTCTATCTATAGGGCTTATATTGTTAATGGGTTTATTATAAAAGATTTCACTGACCTTTTTTTCGATTTATTTCTAAGAAATCTCAACCAGCTAACCTTTTTTCGATTAACAACCATCTTTTAGTTTTAATCTCTTTAATTGGTTTATTGACAGGAATTGTACTTACAAGATAAGTTAAATATATATGGCAAGACTGACTACAACTGATGTGCATATTTACTTATGAACTACAAAGGTTAGCCACTACTACTACTCCATTTATAGGAGTAGGACTGATGGTATGATAAATGCGCCGAGTTTTTGCTGGCTCGGGCTGTGCAGCCATGGCAGTCTCCATGGACAGTAATATCGCCATTCCGAACCGTTATTTTAGGAATATGTAATCCTGAAATAAAACAATCTCTTAATGAAGGGTTCTAGAGAAATAGAGGGAGTGCAGAGCTTACCAGCACTTCCAAAGTTTGCCAGGCAAAGCAGCGCCAGCAGCGCGACAAATAACGAGAGATACTTCATTGCTGCGATATTTGAGACGAGAAACTGACTGAGGCTGCAGTAATTGACCTATTTTATATATAGCTTTTACTCGAGCTGAGTAAGACAAAAACATGAAAAAATACCCTTGAATATGTTATGAACCTTAGGATTTTCCCAACGAACAGCAGAGCGAATGCAAAACCCCCGAACCAGATAACCTGTGCAATATCACTGAAGCCCCAGCTAGCATGCTGGGCAGCTTTAAAGCTTCTGCCTCCCAGCTTCCCAGCTTTGGAATTTAATTTATATATTAAGCAGCACTTCTGATAGGCACTGCGTAAAAACCAATAATGACGTAAAGGTTCGGCTTTTGTTATTTAGTACTGTGATTTAATAACACACTTATCACAGATGAGTTGTAGGGGGGAATATCTATGATTTGTTTTTAAGTTAAAGATATTTTATATATTTATTAAATTTTGCTTGAGTAATTTGGGGGTTTCAAAATTAATAATGAAGTTAAATAAAAAAATTTAAAAAGAAAAAAAATGGGAAATGAGGCCTTAAGGTATGCTACACATTTTTTAATTGAATAGTATGCACTGGGTATGTCATAGTCGGGGTTCTTTCATGTTTAATATTTGTTTTGGCATTTTCAACATTTGTCATTTCTTTACTGGTGTCTGGTGAATAACCTCATTAAATTTGAAGTATAAACACAAACAAATCAAACTGGATTTATGGACCTTCTTTGGTTATTGCGACATTTTTGTTCTCACGTGACAGATATTTATTAGGCAATTTTATATTCGATACTGATAAACTACGAGGCATCCTTTGTTAAAGAAGGAAATCTAGTTTTTGTAAAACACTCCCTATTTTAATGTTGCAGATCACATATAACCCAGTTACTAACAAACAATTAAACAAATTATCTACCAATAATATATCATATAACATTAATAATCAATAATCTTGTAATTTTTTGTCAGAAACGACCAAAACATACACCGAAAAAAATCGTCATAGAAACTTTACTATTTTTACATGAATTCTATTCTCTTGAGTATTAAAAATTTCTTAATAAGATGTTTTTAATTTGATACTACGAAAGTAAAAACTTTGTACTCATCTGCACCAAGACTTCAGAATAATCACTAACGCGACACACCAAAAAGCACTAAATTCCAGGTAACGCGATATGTTATCGAATTTTCGGTGTAGGTTCGTATTAAAATAATACTCGAATATACACAATTGAAACTATAAAGTATAAGAACGATACTTTGGAGAATACATTTGATATTTTGAAGTATAAAATCTATACTAAACTCGTTATACTGATTGAGTATAATTTTAACACAACGCATAGAAAGGTTAAACTCTTGTTTTTTTTTTGGGTGTAGGAAACCAGCAATAGAAATATCAAAATTTGAAAATTGATAGATGTAGTGTAGTGTAAATTTAAAGTAATTATTTAATTAACATTTATGTTCGGTGCAGATTTTAAGTAATTAAAATTGTTACATTTATGGAATATAATAATATCAATAGCAGATGAAAACAGTAATTAGTATTTTTTGTAAATAAAACAAATATATACGGAGGTATTAGTTTTAGTTCTCAGAAAAAAAATTAATTCAAATTTCAAAGTATTGAAATATATTTGTTAATAATTTAAATATGAAAGTAAGGTTTTAAAACATATAATGTTTGGTCGATTGCAGAACAATGCATCTCTTTATCTATGTATATTGTATTACCAAAGTTGGTGGCTTCCCCATGAATTTATTTATATTTTCTATTTCAAAGGCATATTTCGGTACCTTATAATACTTAAAAAAATTCCCAATATAAAAAGAAATTATTTATACAAAAGATTAATTTTTTGCTAATCATATTATTTAATTGCTTTTCAGTCTCCACCTCCGCTGATGCTGCAACCAACGCAGTCCGTGTTGTGCAGGTAAGTGTTGCCCGGAACCCGGCCACTGAAGCCTTCAGGATACTGGCTGCCACCACCTCCTCCTCCTAGAAGGGATGACTTGGGAGGAGGTCCACGGGCAGGACCGTCCAGGGCTCCCGGATAGGCACCCGGAGAATTAATGTAGACAGTTCCTTGGCCTGGCCTGCCAACGCTGTGGAGTTTGCCACCGACTATTACCCTTTCCGCCTCCGGCGGACTGCAGTCCAGGCATCGTCCGCCGATAACCACATTTCCGGCTGTGGAGGATTGGAATAATGAGTGAATGAGTGAGTGGGGATGGGAGGATGAGGGTCATCGCCTGTCTGCTTACCTGTGACCAGGGACACCAGGACAGCGGCAAAGCCAAAGGCCAAAATAAGATACTTCATTCTCGATCTGGATGCAAGACGAATCTGCTAAAGGCGCACGGGTTCTTAAAGCTTTTAAGCGTTTTCGTTGGCTTTGTTATAGAAACCAGATTGCAAGTCGACGCACAGCCAAGTGGTGAGGTGGGGAATCGCCCGGGAAACCAGTTCAGTCTTACCAGATAATTCTTTGCAAGGGGTTTTCCAGAATCGCAGCTAGCAGATTATTTCAGTTAGCTTGAAATTGAACTGGATCGAATATATAGTAGACGTATATCGTGGTATGTTTAATATTTATATATATATATTTATGCATTTAGACTATATTTAAATGCATAGAAAATTATTTTTATCAAAACACAAACAGAATCTGTTTTTTATGATTTATGACTTTGACAGGATCTTTGGGTGTTTAAGGTATAAAGTGGAGTTTGTTAAAGTTTGTAAAGTTAGGTACACCAATACCTCGCTATACGGCCGCTTCTTATACGACATTTCGCTTTAGCGGCCCTCTTCATCTAAGGCTTAGATTTATGTCCAAAAATATTCCGCTATAACAGCAAAACAAAAATATTCTTGTTGTCAAAACAGAACATTTTATTCATTAAAAGGCTTTCGCTATGCGGCCAAGTTTTGTAGAACGTATCGAGGTATTAGTGCTCATATGCCTCTAGTAAAAACTTTGAGAAAAAAGTTATATCAGTTATGAAAGAAATAACCAACAAAGCCTAAAAAATTTTAGGCTCGAGTAATTACAAGTAAATAGTAATTCATTTATTTAATTTTATTTTTATTTAATTATTTTTTGAGTGTCACTTAACCTTAACCACGAATGTTGCAGCTGACGCAGTCACTGTTGCGGACCACTGTTCCGGGATAGCCTCGGGAATCGATGGTGGTAACGGGTCCATCTCCCCAGCCGCCTCCGCCTCCACCCCCTCCAATAATGACCTGACGAC
>VNJO01001340.1:0-28772 GCA_008042535.1 Drosophila tani | reverse complement strand
AAAATTGTTTCGACATCATGACCTCAGGAAATTGGTAGAATGGACAGATGTTAAAAAAAAGGCATAAGCCCGTCAAAAATCGGCCACCTACTGTTCAAAAACATGTACAAGATTAAGAATAGGTTCATAATTACTTTCTCTTAGCAATCCCGCGAGATACTTAGGGGTTATACTCGATAGAAAAATTATCTGGAATCTAAACACTCTTGAACATACCAAGAAGGTAGCCACGGCCCTATAAATCTGAAAGATGATATTAAATGGCGAACCATAGTAAGCTGGATCTATTCTGTAATAGTTAAGCCAATCCTACTCTACGGAGTTATGGTATGGTATGGTGGCCAATCCTGGAAAAAGAAACCCCAATCAAATTTAAAGTCAATTCAAAGAGCAGCAGTTCTATGTATCTGCGTCGCAATCTAAACCGATCCAAACTTCACGTAGTGAGGTCTTTAAGTCTATACTTAACATACTAGGAAGCTAAGCTAACGGCTATTAGATCAAGAGAATTTGGCCAATGGACCAACCAATCCTTGGGCTATTCTACAATCATAACAATCGACCCACATGTACCGGTCCCCAAGACGTCCTCTGCTTTTTTACGTTTAGATCCAAATTTAATAACCTTGTCAAACAATACTTCAGTTTCCCAGACCACTGCAGTGTCTTTTAAGACGAAGTACCTGTAATAAAGAAAACACTTCTGGCACCTACCTTCTTAAACCTAGATCAATAATCATCTACACCAGGGGTCGGCAGCGTCGTATACACTGTGCATAGGAAAAATGGTCAGGCGACGCTGACAATTCGTGTTTGTTCGGGATTCTGTTAGGCTGTCGTAGCAGGCGTCAAAGCTGTGTAAAAACGGCTTCGTGTCAAATTTAAAAAATCTTTGGGTGCTGCTGCAGCAGAGATATGTCCGAATAGCCTATGCACAATTGCTCGGATCTCGCAGCAACAGAGAAGCAAATCGTTCGGGTCTGCTAGTATCATTCGGGTCTGTTAGCTTCGCATACATACACACTAAAAAACTGTGAGTGTCTGGATGCCCCTGATCTACACCTAAATAAGGAGAACAAATTTCCACTTACTACTACTTGTCTTAAAAATATATTTCAAGCAGTATTACGAAAAGAATACTTAGTATACACTTTATAGTTTAATAAGAGTATCTTTGAGAATTATTTGTAACCTTTTCTGTTTGTCGCGTTAGTGATTACACCCGGCGTTTAGTGACAACATCTTTATCTATTGCACTCAGATCATGTTTGTTTTGAAATTTGCCCACGCCCTCTTCTAACCTCAAAAAACCATGGAAAACGTATAACTAAATTCTTTTAAGTCTAATACCAGCTCTGGGCTACGTAAGGCTAGGGACTTATTAAGCCTTGAAAAGTGCCAAATCAAGCAGTGCTTAATTTTTGATCGCTATTTTCTCAAAATTGGTACGGAATGGAATCTTTTCAGTTTCGGATTAGCAATGTACCGGTAAAGACCTTTCAGAATCAATAGCGTTTGTCGCCGGTTTTTTTTTTTTTTTGTCGAACAGTACAACTTAACTAACAGTCATATGACGCACAGAATTATATAGCCCTTGTAATTATTGCTGGGTTCAGCTAAAAACCCGAGTAAGCCTCCTGCGAAATGATTTAGGTGCACAGAAATTTTTTTATTGTAGGTCGCTTTTTGTTTGTCTATTTCATCTTTAATTGCAAAAATGCCGAGATCCCTGTGGATGTTTTGGCTGCGAATATACCATGGTGCCCCAGTGATAGCTCTCCGGACTTTCAATTGTGCACGCTGTATGAAGTTTTTACGTGGGTAGTGTCGTGGTGCCTCAGTCCATAAAGGACATAGGGCTGAGGGAGTGGCCGCCCGGATAGCAGACACGGTTTGTGCAGCTGAGCTCGCCGGATTTGGGGTGGGTTCTTTGGACGCCACTATTCTCTCCAAACGTAATCAGAACAATTATTTACGTGACAGATATCGTTAGTCAGTCTGTCGTTCTGTCTGCACTGCCCCACAAAAATGCTTGATTGTAAAAACGATCGGGCAATGTTTTGGCCGTTACCCTCCCCATTCGCAAACTTTGCGCGCCTTTGGATCGTCTCGGGCCAGGCAATACGATACCCTTGTCTTATGAGTCGTTAATCAAAAGTTATATCATTTTCTTGACCCAGTCTTCCATTCGTACCAATGGCCTCCTTTTAAAGGGGTTTCTTTCAATGCATTTTGTTGATTTAAGTTCACATCACAAGTTTATTATAAAGGTTCGGCAATTGGTTGGTTAGGTATTGGACAATAAAATGTATTGAAATGTGCTTTGTATTGCAAATAATATTCTGAATTAGTGTAAATAATATTTAAGTGTAGGTGCTAGAGTGACTGTGGAATATGGTGTGTAGTGTATATGGGGCACGAAGATATATATATAAATATTCCAGACAATATTGGGAAAAATGTTCCGTTGACTGACCCTCTGTTAGTCCATCGCTGAGAGCTCTCGTTCCGTAGCTAAGGTTTTATTGTTGGAAAAGTTAAGTAGAATTATGCATATAATTATATAATATCGTTTTATGCTTTAGTGTTATAAATTTCCTATATTCTCAAAAATTTTCTGTAATTACTTTTTTTAAAACATAAGAAAAATTCAAGAAGTGTTTTGGTGTTGAGAAATAAGTTTCTACTTGTATGTTCTGGAAATTGTTGTTGCGGCTTTGCTTTTATATGTTTGTTGTCGAATTGTTTATGTTATATCGTTACTAAACAAGGGTAATGTTTGTTGTTGGTGACTTGGTTGCTCCTTCATGCTGGTCGATGCCCCTAAGTTAGGCTACGCTTATATTCTTTGTATGTGTAGTTGCACAGTTTATTGTAAATTGCAAAATGTCCTTCAAGATTCGCTTTTGACTCGGAAGAGATCTGCACGATTATTTTCCGCGTGGTATTGTTAATATAGGTAAATTAGGATTCACATTGTACTCGTCACTGTTCGACGGGATGTTGTAAGCCGTTCAACAGTCCTCAGAATATCTGCATCTACATTTACCACGGTCAAAATCGCGGAAGGCTATCCGACTTTAATACTTATTCGATTTGCACTCATTTAAATTGTTATTTAAAGATTTTCCGAATAGACTTCCTCTTCTTAACGCTGTCTTTGGCCATCCTCTGATACTGCTAAATTGGGGTCTTTTATACCAAAGACTTTGCCAATTTTCGCCAAGGAATACCCGGAATGAAACACAAAAGTGTTCCCATCTAGTTTTATCTGTTCCCCTGTTCCTATTGGCTGGAGTTATAATTGGGTCGCCTTTGTTCTAACGTTTGACAGTTCCGCAAAATCGGCGGTTGCAGGTGATTGCATGGCCCAATTTGGAGAATAGGCGGTGTCATCTGCCAGAGCCAAATTTTTGTGAAATCTTGCCAGTGTCGATTTTGTAGGGCACTAGCGCATTGGCTACTGTCTTCCGTCTTGATCGGGTGAATCACGTCGGCCTTAACCGGCGTACGTAACATTTTTCTAAAAACAATACGATGTGTGTGTTCGTGGCTATGTTTTCGGGTTTTTTCTTCATCTACACTGTCTACAATTAATTCGATTAATGGGAATGTCCCATTTTTAGGTAGCGTATCTCAAAAGGTATATACCAACCGTTACAGAATTTGGCGCCCAACCTGAGGATTATAAGGTTTTGAACTAACCGGATGAAATACAGACAAATAGAACAGAAATGTATTTAAGTTCCAGGGCCCTTGTTTCCAAAATAATTTCCAAATTTAGTCACCCCGTTAACACAAAACAAGTAAGAAAGCTACAGTCGAGAGTGCTCGACTGTAAGATACGCGGTACCTAAACGTTTGCGCTTCAGACTAAAAGGCAATATAAAATTGTACATACATTATAATAGTCTACTTCGATACTTCTTAAAATAAATCGCCTCTCGAATTAGCTCCCGACCTAAACAATTTCATATATGAATGATACATTTTATAGGAATACATAAAAACACGCGCCACCTGTCGGCTACAGCTTGCAACAGCAGTGCCTTAGGGCGGTGTGTTAAAATTCAAACCTTATTGCTAATATATCCCATGTTTATCATCCGATTTTACTGAAATTTTCAGGAAACGTCCGCTCTATTTTATTCATTTATTGTATCTATTAACTTTAACACAAAAATAACAAGTATATCTAATTTAACGTTTTTTATGATTTTTGAGGGCAGAAGTGGGTTTGGCCAAATTTTAAAACAAACTTGATCTGCGTGCAACAGATTCCAAGGTTGTCACCAAATTTGATAACTCTAGCTCTACTAGTCTTTGAGATCTGTTGTTTCACACGGACGGACAGACGGACAGACGGACGTGGCTAAATCGACTCGGCTGGTGATGCTGATCAAGAATATATATACTTTATGGGGTCGGAGATGCCTCCTTCTGCCTGTTACATACATTCTCGGTTGGCACTAACTCAAAATACCCTTGTACCCTATGGGTACCGGGTATAAAAAAAGGAAAACAAGTGGGAAAGCTACAGTCGAGTGTGACTGACTGTGAGATACCCGGTACCCAAAGCATTGTGGGTAATATTAAATAGCACCTCAACATTGAAAAAAAAAAAGAAAAATTTGTCGAATGAAGACAAATGTTGCTTGAAACATGTTAAACGTGTTAAGAGAAAAAATACTGCTATGTACATGTTGAGCAACACTCAACAAAGACAAATGTTGCAAACGACATGTTGAGCAGCACGTACGTGCGCTCTCAACATTTCTCTCTCTTTCTCTCTCTCTCTCAAGAATAAAAAAAGCATACACAAAATCTTTATTGTTTAATAACTTCATCCGATTTTACTATAATTTTCAGAAAATGTCTGTCAACTTATTTATTTTATCTATTTACTTTAAGCTGAAAATCATGACTCTAGCTGACTGCACACCACCACAAAACAGTTTAATATCGTATCAAATCTTTGTAAAATTGAGAAGTTAATGATATATTACTTAGTAGGGCATGTACCTCTTTTACGAAGATTGGAGTTCCTTAAAATTTTTATATCAGGCAGATGTTCAACAAAAAAAAAAGTATATATATATTTGTATACCCTTGCAGAAGTTTGCAATGCAGTGAAGGAAGCACCCCATAAAGTATATATATTCTTGATCAGCATCACCAGCCAAGTCGATCTAGCCAGGTCCATGGATCTACTTGCAAACTGCAAGGGCTAACAAACTTTGGCTTACCGAAATTAGCTTCCTTTCTTGTTTTAGACAAATTTATAAAAAAAATATAACTCATAAGTTTCCATCACGTACCAATTTTGAGAACATCGCGGACAAAGTATTGAGTATGCTTGAATTGGCACTTTTCATCGGAGTCCTCTGGTTCATTAGCTATAATGCATTTTACAAATTTAATTTTGTTAAAATTAGTAAATGTTAAAATAGCAAATGTTACTCGAGTAGAAATATTGAATCAAGAGCCGCTGTCCCTCGAAGCGAGAGCACAGTTCAGGAAATTGTTAGCTTTCGCTTCCTTTTATATGTTTATTGTCGGATTATTATTATTATTTAATGGTATTGGTTCTGCTTTCCATTATTGATGTAGAGTCATCTTTGGTAGCGTCCAGAACCCTTGAATTCCTTAGAGTCTGATATGGCCACGGGTTGTCGTTGCAGGATTTAGGCTACGCCTAGTGAAACGGGAACATGGCCTTTTTATCGTTAGTTGCACGGTTTATTTTGTTCATGTTCCTCAGGATTCACTTTTGATACGGCAGAGATCGGCAGGATTGTTTTACGCGTGGTATCATTGAAACACGTCCTTCAGGGTTCAAATTGCACTCGGCATTGTTCGACAGGACGTTCTAAACCGCTCGACAGCTTTAGAGATATTTGCTTCCTTTAACGGACTGCATCGGAACTGTAAATTTACCGCGGTATAGATCGCGGAAGGCTATCCCACTTTTACACTTATGCGATCTTGAGGGATTTTCAGACTCTCTGAATAGACTTCCAGATTTAACCTCCAACCCAATCCAGACTATTTCTGGTTCTGCTAAATTGGGATCTTTTATACCAAAGGCTATGCCAAGTTTCGGCTATGGATCACCGGAATGGAACACAAAAGTGTTACCAGCTAGTTGCATTGGTTCCCCACTTTCGCCTATTGGCTGGAGTTCTGATTACACGCCCAATTTGACGAGTTTAGGCGGTGTCATCTTTCGGAGCCAAATTCTGACGAAATCTTGCTAACGTCGATTTTGTAGGGCACTAAAGTATTGGCTACTCTGATTTGCTTCTGGGTTTCCCGGTTGAATCTTATCGCCTCTAACAACAACAATGTCTATGTTACTACTGCTCGCGTTTCCCCACAGATGGGAGCCATATGTCAATATGGGCTTGAGAGTGGAGTTGTAGAGCAGGGCCTTGTAGTCCAGATGTAGGAGTGATCGAGCGTTTAAAATACAGTGGTTTTTAGTTTTAGATGCAGTTTCTTGCATTCGGTGTGTCTTCGCCTGGTTAGCCGTCTGTCGATTTAGACGCTGAGCTACGCACTTCGTTAGCTTGGGGAATCTGCCTGTTGAGAGTAAAAGTTATGTGTTTACATTTTTGTTCGTTTATTTTAATACGACAGTCAGATAGCCGCTTCTCTAATACCATGAGATGACTTGCTAGTTGAGTTGTTGCTCGAGTTGGGCACCTCGAGCGACTTAGGATCGCAGTGTCGTCAGCGAACTTGGATGTTGTTAGCCGCTCGTTCGTAGGCATATCCGCTGTATAAAGGACGAACAGGGTAGGCCCCAGTGCGCTGCCTTGTAGAACTCCGACTTCGATTGTGTACTCGTCAGATGTTGTTGCGTTGCACCTTACTGCGAAGACCATATTTTATAGATACGGCTCAAATAGCTTATGAGTGTATGTAGGCAAGTGTGTTTTGATTTTATGCATGAGGCCATTTAGCCAGACTCAATCGACCAAATGAGGATCTTGCGGCCTTACCAAAAAATACTTCCGGTGTCGTTTGTGAGTAAGTGTACACGATTCGTGTATTCTGATGGTGCGTTGCTGTCACTCATAGCATGCAACTCTTCAGCTCCTTGTAGACCACACAGCCTCTGTAGTTTGCCGTATGGTTTCCTTCTCAGCAGTTTTCACATTTGTTCTTGTGGAGGTCTTTCTTGGGCAGTTGGCGGAATTGTGGAAGTCTCTGCAAACGACACAGACTGATCGAAGTGTGCAGTATGTCCAGGTGTGTTCATACTCCTGGCAGTTTGTTCACTGCACTGGGCCGTTTCTTTTATGTCGCTCTTCCACCGTATTTCTTTGGTGCAATAAGAATTGCAGGATATAAATGGGGTGACTAAATTTTTCTTCAAGGCTCTGCTGTCTGGCTCCAGTTCGAGTGCTTGCAGTTCTTTGTTTTTGTTTAATATGTTGCTAACGTTCCTTGCAGGAAAACCCTTTTCTTTAACGGCCTCTAGGAATTTTGTGGGGGTTAGATCGGGCTGGATTCGTTTTAGTACTACTTGCAGGCCCTTGCTGCTTTTTAGATGGTAGATTAGGTTAGGTTAACCAGGACGGCCCTCGCAAGGCCCTTCATACGCCAATATGGCCCTTAGTTGTCCGGATGGGTGAGTATGAACCTGGCGATAGTTTGGGAAGTTTCGAAGTCCTTAAGGATCGAGGCGTTTTTCGCGAAGGCAAGTAGTTTGCCTGGCATTCTCCTGGATGCATCTTCTAGCGATGCCAATACCGGGCGCCTGATCTTCGAGATCTTGCAGTTTGTGGAGTTGCTCCACCTTTAACTCTCTTTGGAGCGTTCTGTCATTAGCCAGCCTGACGCATTCCTTTGCAAGATCGTCCACCTCCTCGATACCATCAATGCCCTGGTGGCTGGGAACCCAGTAGATCCGCACTGACTTTGTCGTGCTGAGGATGTCTAGTGCCTCCCAGCTCGCCAGTACATTTTTGGAACAGACCACTGACGATTGCATGGATCTTATCGCCGCTTGGCTGTCTACGCCCACCTCGTATTGGCGGCTTATACTCTACGTGGCCTCTGCTGCTTTCCTGATGGCGAAGACTTCTGCCTGGAATATGCAGCATAGACTTGGATATCTCAGGGTCTGTACAGTATATGCCCGCTCGTACTCCTTCTTGTTCTTCAGATTTGGTTTGAAGTTTGGTTTCGTTTACATTCCCTTTCGTGAGCGAAACAACATGAAGATTTCCATCCCCTACCAGCGCAACAATTTTTTTTGACCAGGGCGTTCGAGATTTTCTTCCTAATGTAATTTGGTGGGGCTTTGGTTTCTTTTGGGTCTCTTAACCCAGTTCTGGTTGGTCATCCGCTAAGAGGGCAAATCTGTTGTTGTCTCTTGGGGCACGGTTTATTTTTGGCTTGTTACGGGATCGCTTGTTGAATATGGCCGATATTGGCAGTGAAGCTTCCAGTTTTTGTTGCCGTTTCAGCGATATTGGCAGTTGTTGTTGAGCTTTTGCTGTAGTTGCAGTTCATATCACCTTGCCCTGCCCAAGGAGGAGTAAGTGGAGGAGGTCCTGCCCCCGGCCGAGAAAGGCAACTTTGAGTGTACGCCTCCGCCACCGACCCGACTCCTGTGCAGGCTCCGATGCCGGTTCCGTTAGAACATGACGAAGAGTTAAATTGGGAGAAATGAGAAGATCCCTGCGCACCGAAGCCGAAACCACCAACGCCTTCTGTCCACAGGGCTCCGCCATCTGAAGCTGTCCACTTTCAAGCTGAGGAAGGCTATTGCCAAGCCTATGTAGAGTCTTACAAGAAGCTGGAGAGCAAAAGGGCGTCTAGGAAGAGAGGAGGCCGAGCGCCAATGCTCTAACGCTTGAAACGTAGGAGGAGGCGCTGGCCGCCAGTGCAGCATCTACGCCAGCTAGGATCGTTCTGAAGTGCAACGTTCAATCAACAGATCGCTAAACGAATTATGTTTAACAACATGGAGAAAGTCATGAATTTGTTCCATACGAGGTGTATTCAAAATATATCTCGAATTTTGAATTTTCAAGGGTTACGTATATTCGAATTTCGATTTGTTTGTGGCGTTATGTTGGTACTCATGTCTGTCACTTATGCCGACAAGCTCGGCCATTTTGAATGTTCACCCAATTGATTACAGCTGCTTTGCTTGCACGTGTTTTGGATCGTCTTCGATTTTTATGTATTCAAAAAATTGGATCAAAGAACCTGTATCAAATTTTGTTCGAAAAACGAAATTAAGTGCGCGGATTCCGGACGTTGACGGAGAAGTTACCTTGTACCGAAGCAACGTTTATCGGTGGTACAAAATGTTCTCAGAAGGTCGAGAAGATGTGAATGACGAAGAGCGTACCGGACGCCCGAGCACTTGAACAACAGACGAAAAAATTAATGAAGTAGAGAAAATGGTATTGGCCAATCGACGAATCACCGTTAGAAAAGTTGCTGAGGACCTAAACATATCGATTGGCTCATGCCATTCGTTTTTTATCAACGATTTGGGCATGAGACGGGTCGCCGCGAAATTCGTACCAAAATTGCTCAATTGCGACCAAAAACAGCATCGCATGAATATTGCTAATGAGATGTTGGATTCTGTCCAGAGGGTAATAACTGGTGACGAATCGTGGGTTTATGGTTATGACGTGGAAACCAAAGCTCAATCATCTCAATGGAAGCTGCCGCACGAACCAGGACCGAAAAAAGCGCGCCAAGTTCGGTCCAATGTGAAAGTTTTGCTGACAGTTTTCTTCGATTGCAGGGGCGTGGTGCATCATGAGTTTTTGCCACAGGGTAGATTGTTCAATAAGGAATATTAACTGCAAGTTATGCGCGATTTGCGCGAAGCAATCCGCCAGAAACGCCCTGATTTGTGGAAGAACAAAAATTGGCTTTTGCGCCACGATTACGCCCCTGCTCACACATCGTTGCTTGTGCGCGACATTTTGGCCAAAAACACCAGCCGAGTCGATTTAGCCATGTCCGTCTGTCCGTCTGTCTGTCCGTGTGAAACAACAGATCTCAGAGACTATAAGAGCTAGAGTTACCTAATTTGGTGACAATATTGGAATCTGTTGCACGCAGATCAAGTTTGTTTTAAAATTTGGCCACGCCGACATGCGCCCTCAAAAATCATAAAAAACGTTATTAAGCTATACCCGTTATTTTCGGCTTAAAGTTAATAAATACATTTTTTTTTTTTTTTTGACTGAGTGTGTTTTGGAATAACACACATATTTTATTTTTACATTAATCAACCAAATTAATGGTTATAAAATGTAGGGATTAGCAACAGTAACAATAATAACATGGAAGCATAACATGGAAACGGTAAACTCCCTAACATAGGGAACGAAAGGTGACCATCAGAACAAAGTATTTATTGGGGAAGGACTCTCGTTCTCTGCCGTCCTCCTATCCACAAGTCTCCTGGGTGCCGTCTTTGTAGCCATAAAGTACAAGGGTATTATGAGTTAGTGCCAACCGAGAATGTATGTAACAGGCAGAAGGAGGCATCTCCGACCCCATAAAGTATATATATTCTTGATCAGCATCACCAGCCGAGTCGATTTAGCCACGTCCGTCTGTCCGTCCGTGTGAAACAACAGATCTCAAAGACTATAAGAGCTAGAGTTATCAAATTTAGTGACAACATTGCAATCTGTTGCACGCAGATCAAGTTTGTTTTAAAATTTGGCCAAACCCACTTCTGCCCTCAAAAATCATAAAAAACGTTAAATAAGCTATACTCGATATTTTTGGGTTAAAGTTAATAGATACAATAAATGAATAAAACAGAGCGGACGTTTCCTGAAAATTTCAGTAAAATCGGATGATAAACATGGGAGATATTAGCAATAAGGTTAGAATTTTAACACACCGTCCTAAGGCACTGCTGTTGCAAGCTGTAGCCGACAGGTGGCGCATTCGAGCCTTGGCCGTGCGATATAATGGCGCCAATGTATGTATGTACAATGTAGTGTATGTACATTTTTAAATTGCCTTTTAGTGTGAAGCGCAAACGTTTAGATACCGGGTATCTCACAGTCGAGCACAGTCGACTGTAGCTTTCTTACTTGATAAAATTACTACTTATTAACATAACTTAAATTAAAACCTAATTACTAAGAAAATAATCTTGTGGCTCCTGCCTCAGCATGTCCTTATTGGAGTCCCAACTAAATCTAATGTGTTTAGGTAGGTAATTAAAAAGATGTAGGGCCCTAGATACGGGTTGTTCCGCGCGTAATCGGTCCTGACAGTAGGGAGTACTGACTAGAATAAGAAGGGAAAGGATAACAAAAATGCAAAGATTGCAATGCAAATTTGAGAAACTTCTTTTAAAGCCGCTCAATCCTATTAATATGCACAGTGGCAGAAGGACTCCATATTAAGGACGCATACTCAACCCTAGAGCGGACAAATGCTGAATAAACAGAAAGTCTAGAGAATGGGTCCTTAATTAGAGTAGTATTCCGTTTAACAAACCCAAAATCTGCATAAGCCTTCGGTAAAATAAATTTTAGGTGTTTATTAAAGATAAATTTATTATCCTTAATCTCATTCAGAGTAGAGAGTGGCTGATCATTGATAGAATATGTAGAAAGGATAGCTAACACGCGTTTGCTAAAGCGAACCACACGGCATTTGTTAAGATTTAAAGGTAACTCATTACGAACACACCACGAGCCCATTCTATTCAATTCAGATTTATGGATTTATTAAACGGTGCTCGAAAGAATTCGATGACCCCAACGTCACGAAGAATTTATACATTTCGTTAGTTTGTCCCATTTTAGAATATGGATCTTGCGTTTGGAGTCCCCAGTGGGACGTCCACAGCAAACGCATTGAGTCATTTCAAAAGAACTTGCAGTTCCAGTCATCTCAATAATAGTATCGTCCTTATTAATCCTCACTCTATGGATAAATCTTTTGACCTTCATAGAGTGCGGCCAAAACTCATTGCTCATTTTCTTCAACACATCCTTGAATACAATTACTTCTTTCGCATGACTTCCTTTGGAGCTAATATCATTCGAGAAGGCGGCTTTATGCCGACATGCAAGGTAAAAGATACAACACAGATAACATAACATAACATAATCACTCACACCAACACAATGGACAGGTTGAAAAGTGCGGTCCATGAGTGCGGACGCCCGCGCGGGTGCTCCGGCTGTAGCTCGCGTTGTGGCTGAACCCCTAGGACGGAAAGTGGTCAGAAGGCAACTTGAAGTTGGCCAGAGGGCTTACCCGTCGAGATCCTATCCCGGCAGCCCGCGGGAGGAGCGCCTTGTTCCACCGATCCGGAGAGAGGGTCACAGGTCAGGGGTGAGAGGGGGGCATTTCTATCTCTTTCACTTTCTCTTCTGCTTCCGCATTATCTTCGTGCTTCAAATGTGGATGCCCGCAGGTATTATGCCGGTCATGCCAGCTGATCTCACGATCAGCTGTTAGCCAGTGCTGAGTATCGAGTGCTCTGCGGGAGTCTGGCAACGCTGCAGCGTTACATCCTAGAGGACGCTTGTTGCACTACAGCACCCACTGCGGGTGTAGAATCTGCTGCCTGTCAGATGCTACGTGCTACGAGCCTCGGCCACCGATCGCCGAAGAACTGTAGCATACATTTCCGGGCTGCTGCTCTCAGTCCTCGGCAAGGAGTCGGAATTTCGTGGCGCGCGTCGGTATCGAAGCACGCTCATAGAGCCAACGGATGGTAAAGGTCACGGATCTGATCGATTGTCATCCCCGCCGCGTCGGCGGTACACCTGAAATGGGGCTCTGGCGACCGAGGCGGGGCGGTATATCCCCCATCGCATATAAAGGCGAAGGGAAATATTCGGCCAACGTGGGAGGCTCCGTGTCGTCCCGATTCGAATAAACACGACCCGAAGCTTTCTGGAAATAATAAACCCACGCAGCGTCTGCCCACAGTGGGCGGCTGCGTGTTTTGCGTCTGAGCCATATTGGCCGGCAGCTACCGCACCTGGCAGTAGGTATAAAATGCAACCGAGCATTGGATGACAATGCACAATGGAAAGGAATGTCAGATAAGAACATAACTACTCCAGGTGGGAGCCACGAAAGTGGAAATCCACCCGTGGGAAATCCCACGGTTAGGGCACGGATTCTGGAGGCCCTACCTATCATTCTCCAACACCCTGTCGTGGCGGTGGCTGACTTGGCCGCCACGTTAGGTAACGCACCAAGCCAAGATGAAGCGAAGGAGCAGCGTAGTACGGACACAGCTGCCTTCAGGAAGAGCAGCCTGCTCCGAAGATCCCCGGTCCTTGCCCCATCCCCGGCGCGTGAGAGGACTGCGGTGAGTCCAAGGACACGCCAAAAAGGGGTAGAGACCCGGATAGCCCGGCGAGCGTTAAGCGGGAAACGCAGCCGAAAAGGAGGTATAAAATGTGATGTGAGCATTCAGATGCCCACATGCGCTGAGAACGTGTCCAGGCTCGTCACGATGATAGACGAGCTGCTTAGCTTGATACATGACAAGAAGGTGCGCCACATCAACATGGGCATGAAGAACATGCTAGGGGAGATGAAGAAGCTGCAGTCCGATATCGAGCTGTCGATGGAGAGGGTATGCCGGAGATGTGAGCACTCCATCTCAAGGGGGGCCGCAGGTGTCGAGAAGGAGCAGCAGTCGGCGACCAAAAGGAG
Source organism: Drosophila tani (assembly GCA_008042535.1). NCBI lineage: Eukaryota > Metazoa > Arthropoda > Insecta > Diptera > Drosophilidae > Drosophila > Drosophila tani. The sequence goes on along the minus strand of VNJO01001340.1, from coordinate 15,080 downwards.
GACGGATCGTGCGGCCCAGACAGAGGCGTGAGGCACACGAGATCTGAATGGCGAGGTGGAACAGCGGCAAGGGACCGCGAAAAAGCCTACGGGGCCCGAGGCAGCCGTGACAGCAGGAAGCTCGTGGAGCACTGTGGTCAGGAAGAAGCCTACCCGTAGATCGCGCCCCGACATGGTGATTGTGGAGGCGAGCGGGAAATCTTATAGCGAGATCCTGGCTCTGGTCACGCGAAGGGAGGACAGCAAACTAGCGGAGCTTGGAGTGGCAGTCAACAGGGTGCGACGGACGGCTAGGGGCAACCTGCTCCTGGAAGTGGGGAAAGGTGGCTCAGAGAGTGCCGCAACGATGCAAGAGAGCATCTCTCGGGTCCTTGGGAATGCAGCGGAGGTGCGAGCTCTGACGGAGGACTCGAAGGTCTTCTAGATTCGAGATCTGGACGCGATCACGACAGAGAGCGAGATCCGCACCGCCGTCACGAAGCAGTACCAGCTCAGTGAGGGCGCAGTCAAGGTCCGCAGTCTTCGACCCGGGTACGGCGAGTCGAAAATTGCGGTGATCAGCCTACCATGCTCGATGGCCAAGGAGGTCAAGCGCCGAGCTGAGGTCCGGATAGGATGGACCAGATGCAGGGTGCGGGAGCGCGACGGTCCCCCGCGCTGTTTCCGGTGCCTGGAGCTCGGGCACATCGCCATCAGGTGCAAGAGCGAGGTGGATAGGAGCGGGTGCTGCATTAAGTGCGGCGATGCAGGGCACAAGGCAGCTGCCTGCAAAAAGGAGCCAGCGCGCCCTCTCGGCAAAGGAGCCTCCAGGCATGAGGCCACACGCAGACCCGGCAGCAAAAGCGGCCTGATCAGACCCGGCGGTGGCGACCCTCAAAGGACGAGCTCCGCACGATTTACTGCTGCAGACAGTCCGGGAGGTAGCAGCGGATGTTGCCATCCTTAGCGAGCCATATAGGGCCGCACTGGCAAGGCGGCCCTGTGGCTGTGCGGCGACAGGAAACGGAAGATGTCCAGCATCCTGGCAGCCGATGGATTCGTTAGGGCTGAGGTTAGCGGCTTCTGGGTATACAGCTGCTACCTGGTGCCGACTCTACCGCTAGAGGGATTCTGGATTCTGGATGATCTCTACTGCGACCTGCGGGGAAGAGCCAACGTCGTTGTCGGAGGCGATTTCAACGCGTGGGCCCAGGAGTGGGGCTCAATCTTGACAAATGCTCGAGGTAGGGTGGTGCTGGAGGCATTCGCCTCGACAGACGTCGTGCTCCTGAACAATGGAGCGCGGCACACGTTTGTCAGAGCAGGAGCAGCGTCATTCATCGACCTCTCGTTCGCAAGCAGCTCAACTTCCAATAATGCCAGATGGAGAGTCAGCGACGTGTACACAGGGAGCGACCACGAAGCGATTCTGTGCACGGTAGGTGAGCCCGCGAGAGAGCCGCTCTCGGCGCCGAGACCCGCAAAGGCGTACAGACCGGACACCTTGTGTACCCAGGCATTCGAAAATGCGCTGGGTGGCATGACAGTGGAGGCGGAGGAGGGAACAAACGCGGCGGCGAACCGAATTGCTGCAGTCCTGGAGAACGCCTGCGACCTGATAACGACGGATAACGACCCCTGGGGCGGCGCGTACAAGCTGGTGGTCAAGGGACTGAAGGCAGGCAGCACCGCCCCCTCGGTCCCCACGGTTCTGGATGGCATCGTGCAAGCGCTGTCCCCGCGAGGAGCACCACTATGCATTCAGCCCAAGCAGATCACAAGGAAGTTGCTGACAAAGTCACTTCCCAGCTGCTCTACGCGGCACCGGTGTGGGTGGAGGCGGCAGAGGTAAGGACGTACTTGCGGGGAGTCGAGTCGACCTATAGACTATGCGCCATCCGAGTTGCGAGCACATATCGGACCATCTCGGACGACGCAGTGCTGGTAATAGCCGACTTAGTCCCGTTGAAAGAGATGGTATGCGAGAAGGCGGACCTGCGCAGAGCACTGAGCGGTCACCTGGTACCGGAGGGCGCTAGTAAGGCCGAAATTAAGCGCGCGGCCACAATGCGGAGCTACGAGACCTGGCAGAAGAGATGGGAGGCCTCGACCAGAGGTCGCTGGACGATCCCCAACATAGAGGCCTGGATGGAGAGGAAGCACAGGCAGGTGGATTTCTATCTGACCCAGGTGCTGAGCGGTCACGGGTGCTTCCGCAGCTACCTCAAGAGGTTCGGCCACGACAAGGAGGATGGCTGTCCGGAGTGCGGATCCGGAATCCCCGAAGATGCGCACCACGTCATCTTCGAATGGCGGCGGTTCGACGAAGAGAGGGAGGCGCTGGAAGCGGTAGCAGGGTCACCGATCAGGGTGGACACGTTGGTGCCGCTGATGTTAGCGGACCAAAGGACCTGGGACGCGGCGACAGAATTCTCGGCAAAGCTGATGAAGACGCTTAGGACCCTGGAGAGAGGGAGAATGGAGCGGACGGGCTGAGCGGCCTATAATTGTGCGAAGCATTGCTTTGCGGCCGTACCGCACAATGCGCAACGCATGTCCTGTAAATGTCCTGTAACGTAGTAAAATTGTAATGTAGTGTAAATAAATGAATACAAAAAAAAAAAAAAAACCAACACAATGAATTGCAACACATAACAACTACATATACACCACACACTACACCATCACACGATCTTAAGTTACACCGTATTCTTCAACAAATGATTGTTTGCAATTACAGATACAAGGTCAAATATATGATTTGCATGGTTCAATGGTGCCAACACCAGATGAACCAAATCAATTTCTGCAAATATATTTCATTTCGTCGATGGTGAATTAGCTGAATGTGTGGTGCAATATAGCGGGAACAGCGCAGACGAATTATTGAACAGTTGCAAGCATTTTATCACGCTAATAATGCTGTGGTTAATTTGTTCAAAACAGCATTGGAACGAACGCCATCGGATACGCACAAATTTGTCATAAGAGGGGATTGTACCCCAAAAGGTGAACATATGCGAAGATTCAATGCACCCACCGTTAATGATGTTGCTACAATTATTGTTGGCGATCTAACTAAATCGCGAGACATTGTCGTTCAGCAAAGAAGCAATATCATGCATCGTGTAAACGAGACACATCGTTTGTGCGATGCTTTACAATATTCAATAATTTATTGGCAAGGGCAAGACGGATACGACATCACGTTGAAGATGGTTGATCCAATTACAGGTACAATATTCACACACTAATTATTGCTATTATTGGTTTCCATTAACAATTCCTTTAATATTGAATTTTCTAGAGTATCAACGAATAAAAATCTAAGTGCAATAAATTACTGAAATTCCTGATCCAGTCACTGATCCCCATCTACACGACATTGTGACGACACAGATGGTGCATGGACCGTGCGGTGCATTAAATCCATTATCGCCTTGCATGGCTAATGGAAAATGTACAAAACGATATCCGCGACCGTTAGTTGCTGAAACAGTCACAGGGAACGATGGATATCCAGTTTAAAAAATCATTGTTTTTCACATGGGCAGTTATAGGTTGCGTGTTCACGAGTTCGGAAACCATCCGCTTTGTTTGTGTTTACGTCAGATCAAAAAAAAAAAAAAAAAACGTTTATCAAAGAGCACTTCAATGAAACGGATTATTTGCGGACACGTATATCGCTTCGTATTCTACTACATTTTTGTAATCGAAATTAATTTATTACTGTTGTGAAATGAAATAAAATGATTCTCTAACACATATAAAAAAAAAAAAAAAATCTTCATCTTTTAATCACCAAACAAAATGTTACATAAAACGAAGCCATATGGTGGCGAAACGGAGTTCGCCGGGCTTCCTAGTATATATATAATATCGTGCTATGTTTGGATTTGTAAATTTACTATTCCCTATACGTCTAACTGACTAACTGACAGAATTTATCGAATGAAAAAATCGAATGGGAAACAGCTCTCCCATTTGAACTCCACTTGAACTTTTTGATATTTTCAGTCAGTTAGCGACCCGGAGGCCGCTGAAAATATCGTCTGACTGAAGAGATTATGTGGCTTTCTTTTTTAATACGCTTACCACAGCAAAACTTAAACCCCAACACATACATACAACAATTGATTACAAAAACAGAGAACCATTAAAATCAACTGTTTGCAAAATTCAGATCCGTAGAATATAGCTATATCTGGAAATTTATAAAAGTTCGTTTAAAAATAGGGAAGTTATAATTGTTTTCAGCTCGCTTTAATCTATAAGTAGAGACAAGTAGAGCCATGCTCTGGTGTCTCATGTTCCGTTGTGTCTTTGTAGCTTCTGCATCTTACATTGTATGGCAGTCCCATATACATTGCGTGGGTTCCAATCGCCCAATGACCGGCTGCTGATATCCCTGCTCGGGCTAGTTTGTCTGCTTTTCGTTACCTGGGATGTCGTTATGTCCCGGCTCATAAGTAATTTGTAGGTCGTTGTATTCGGCTTGATTGTTTAGAGGCCACTTCCATTTTGCCACTTACCGCGAGTTCGTTTTCACGACTGTAAGAGATTTCATAGCCCCTTGGCTGTCCAAGTAGATCCGAACCTTGGTATTCCTGAGGTATTGCTGTATTGAGAGTCTGGCTGCCTCCAATATATCATGCACCTCAGCCTGAAAAACCGTTGCTGAGTCTGAAAAAGTGAAGGAATCTGAAGTGAGTGAAGGCCGCTTCAATTATCCAGCTTTAAGCATAGATTCCAGCACCCTCCGCTCATCTTAGAGCCGTCGGTATAAAGTGATATGGCATCCTATTCGATTACCCTGTCGTCGATCCAATCTTCCCTCGTCGGATATAAGGTCGTGTAACCGTTACCGAATCTTAAATCTGTGGTTTTGTAGTCCGCCTGTTCTTCTTCTCGTTGTAATACGCCATCAAGTATCCTGCATTCCAGCACTTGCTTGCCTTCAGTCTTGCCGCACTCTGCGCGGCAATGTCCCTAATGAACAGATCAATCGGCATTGTATGTAGAATAATATTTAGAGCAGCTGCACGGCACGAACGCATCGCCCCCTGTGGCTCCTATGCATGCTGATCGTGTATCTTTGTTAGCTTTATAATATTGTACTCCATAGTCAGTGCTGGCTACCACACTAGGGCTCCGTAAGATAATATTGGTCGTACCACCGCTGTGTAGAGCCAAATTATAGTCTTGGGGTGTAGTCCCCAGTTGTTTCCAAATATTTTCATACACGAGTAGAAAGCAATGCAGGCTTTTCCACACACAATAAATATGTAAAATCAACTATTTTATTGTTTTACTTCGCCAACCCAAGAAAAATAGTTAACTTACCCCAAATAGTAAGGTTACCTTAAACTAGTAGCTTACACAGGAAAAATAGTTACTTTACTATTTTATAGTAAAACTCCAAAATAAATGTATATTGACCATAAAAAATTATTTACAAGAAGAATATTTAGTTTATACATGTATGGATTAAGCATTCCTCTATTAAGATAAAGTTTCTTAATTCTTATCATTATTTTATTAATGTTTTTGCTACAGTTAAACCCTTCATTGTGAAAGATAATTTTTTATAATCTGTATAGGGTTACAATTTGTTATTTAATTAAATAATTGAATCAAATACATTTAAGAACCCACTCCTCGCCGTAGAATCGAACCGGCCGCCCAACCAACTGGACCACGAAAGCAAACCAAACACGATTGTCTAATACGAGGTGTGTTCAAAAAATATCGCATTTTTTTTTTTTTTTTAAATTATTTATTTATTTATGAATATCTATTTTATGCCTTCAAAGTTATCCCCATGAGATATTATACACTTGTGCCAACGGTTTTTCCAAGCACTTCAAAAAATCATTATTTTATTGTGTTCAGCTCTTCCTTCGATGCCGTCTTCATCTCGTCAAGCGTAGCGTAACGTCGTCCTTTCATGGGCCTCTTCAGTTTAGGGAACAATAAAAAGTCACAGGGGGCCAGATCTGGAAAATACGGTGGCTGCGGCATCATTTTGGCCAAAATGTCGCGCACAAGCAACAATGTGTGAGCAGGGGCGTTATCGTGATGCATTTCTGGCGGATTGCTTCGCGCAAATTGGGCATAACTTGCAGGTAATATTCCTTATTGATCGTTCTACCCTGTAGAAAGAACTCACGATGGACCACGCCTCTGCAATCGAAGAAAACTGTCAGCAAAACTTTCACATTCGACCGAACTTGGCGCGCTTTTTTCGGTCTTGGTTCGTGCGGTTGTTGAGATGATTGAGCTATTTCATAACCATAAACCCACGATTCGTCACCAGTTATTACCCTCTGGACAGAATCCAACATCTCATTAGCAATATTCATGCGATGCTGTTTTTGGTCGCAATTGAGCAATTTTGGTACGAATTTCGCGGCGACCCGTCTCATGCCCAAATCATTGATAAAAATCGAATGGCACAATCGATATGTTTAGGTATTCAGCAACTTCTCTAACGGTGATTCGACGATTGGCCAATACCATTTGCTCCACTTCATTAATTTTTTCGTCGTACATACAATTATTTTAATACTATTTTTAACAACAAAAAATGGTTTTATTACAATTTGTAATAGTAATTTTACATTTAATGATAGGACTTTTAATATTTAAATAGTCTCCTTGAAAAAGAACAAAATACATGAGAAGAAAGAGAAATATTTTGTACTATTTTTCATTGTAGGTTAACATAAAACATACCTTTGGTGTGTACACACTTGGACAGAAAAGTAAAATCAAAATGGAAATTATTAAAATAGTATGTTACCATTTTTTTAGGTTGATTTTACAAATATTTTTTCTTTGGTGTGTACGCACTTGACAGAAAACCAACAACAAAATACTTGCACACACTTTACATAGTATTCTAATTATTTTTCTAGGTTGATTTTACATAGTTTTTTTTGGTTTTTGTAGCTCTCTCAGCGACATATAGCTTCCAAGAGAGCTTCGGGTCCAGTATCACTCCTAGATACCTCGCCTAGTCTGATAGCTGTATTTCGATGCCGTCTATATGTTATATGCTGGGATATTCGTAGACCAGAGCCGGTATTGAGAAAAAAAAAACTTTGGTCTTTCTGTTTCAATAATAAATAAAAACATCAATTGGGGGACCTCTGGGACCTCTTACAATTAGAATTTTATCACAAATTTTTGCTATGTTGTAGCGCGATTTTCTCAAAATTGGTAGGTAATGGAAACATTTCAGTTTCGGATTAGCAATGTACCAATGTATTTCAGAACCAATAGCGTTTATTAGCCGGTTTTTTTTTTGTCGACCAGTGTAATCCACGCTCACGTCCACTTTTCTGGTGTCAGTGGGTATGAAACAGGTCACCCATTCTTACTTAAAAAAAAAATCTAAAAAATTAAATATCAGCCGAACTTTAAACTTATTTCTTTCACAGAGCGTACATATTAGACTTATTGGCCTAAGATAAAAAAGTAATTTTAAAACATATTTTCCTTTTTTTTCAATGAAATATAACCTAAATCTTTTTAAAAGGACATCAGTACTGGAATACTCACGCCTAATTTATGGGCTTCACACAACGTCATTACAGCATTTTCGCTATGTAAGTCTGCAATTATTATCTTAGAGCGTGTCGCTTTTAATTCTTGAAGATGCTGCAATAACATATATAAATATAATTTTTCAATAATTATATAAAGCTTACCTTTTTTATATTAACAACTGTGGTGTCGACGGGAATTTTTTGATTGGAAAGTAAAATGATATTTCGAGACTGTACCATTGTTTCCAATATTGAGATAAACTTATTAGTTATATCGGTCAAATATGCAACTCGTAACCACCCAAATGTCTTCATTATGTCGAGGAATGCATCAATAAAAAGCAAATTTGAACCAATTGTACGAAAAAAATACGGGTAAGCTTCGCGATTAGCCAAGTTTGCACTCTCCACTGAATATGAAATAACCATCATATTCATATGTTTTGCAATTCCAGCTAATGGTTCCACGGTCTCACTGCATGCAGGACCTAAAATTCCAATTATATTTTGTTCTGCGTAATAGTGAATGAGCGCTTTCAAAACCATATCAGATTTACATTGTCCATCATTTACTAAAATTTGCAAGTTATAGCCCGGTAGTATTGTTTGTTCTTTGTTAATAGCAATTGCCGCCATTTCTGCTACCTTATGAAGGTCTTTATATCCTCTGTTAGTTATATTAATTGGAAATATACCACCGATTGATAAAACAGTTTTTATTTCAGCTTCCTTCCACTTATTATACAAGTTTTCGTGTTTGGACAACCATTTGCAAGCCACATTGTTATACAGATTAATTTCATCAACACTATGACCTTGAAATTCATTCCTAATGTCATCTATGACGCTGTCATTCAAATAAAATTTTTTTATTGCAAATACTAGTGGTTTGACAGATTCCAAGCTCTTGGCATAGTATTTTACAATTGGAGTATTCTGGTATTTGCAATTTTGTCTATGGAAGGGTCTAAAATATTCGCATTTTGGAGTTTCAATTTTTGCAAAATCTTTCTCATTATTTATGACTTCAGATGGGCTCCAATGTAATATAATAAATCTTTTGGAATCTTCGGGATATCTATTTTCGTATTCATTAATTAACCATTTTATTGTACTTGTGAAATTGAAGCCAATCCAAAGCACATTAACCAGTGCACCAGTTTCCCTTAACTGATCCTCGATGAAACCAGAATCCCTTCTATGCTCTGCTAAAATTGTGGCACATTTGATTTCGGAGCAGTTCGGATTTTTATAATGGTCAAACCTAAAAAATAAAAGATACGGAAATAGTTTAAAATGATCGATTTACGTAACCATTCTTAAAGTTAAACTAAAACCTAAACTTTCAGAATGTATGAATTTTCGGGTGTAATTAGAAATCACATTTTTACATTTAACATTTTCAGATAAACGACCAATCGCCTATATGGCAGCTATATGATATAATTGTCCGATCTTAATTAAATTAAATCCGTAATTCTAAAACCTTAAGGAACAGATATATGTGGGATTAGCTATAATTTGTTTTATTTAATATTCGATTAAGTTTAGTATAATGGATTAGATATAGCTGAATACAAGTGTCTAGGGGAGTTTTGATAATTTCACAACAGAATATTCCCGTGCGTCGTTTGCCTCAGGAACTTATTTCGTCGTCGTCGTCGTCGTCCATCTTCGGCTTCTCGCAAAACTCTACTAACCCATTTTGCCGTTCTCTCGTCGTTGCTCGTAGTCCTCTCCCGTCATTGCTGCTCTTTTCTCATTGTTGCTGATCGTCTCTCGATCTTCGTCTTATATTCGCGATTGTGTTTGGATCTCGCAAAAAACCTCTAGTCTTATATTCGCTACTGCTGCTCCCTTTATTCTCAGCGGAATTGAACGTGTACACACCCACATTCCCACATTCGGCCATCCTGCGAAAGTATTCGCCTCGAATGCTTGATTGTCGAAGTCGTCTAAGTTGAAAATGTTGTTGTTGGTTGGCCAAGGCTTCATATACTCGGCACAACTTGAAGATTTTCCAGGACCTTCGGAATTTCCTACTTTTTGAACGTTGTAGGAGTTGTTTTATTTGACCTTAGTTATTTCATATGGACCCAAAAACTTTGGTTTTAGCTTAAGTCCAGCGCCAAATTGCGTTCGATTTATGGCGACTAGGTCACCCTGCTTGTACTGAATTGCTGTCTTCCGCCGAAGATTATTTGACTTCTTGTTCTCGTTCTGGAGCTTTAAGATGTGTAATTTTGATTTTTCCCTTAAATCGTCACGGCATCAATAAAAGCATCCATTGTTTCCTTTTGGAGTAGAGTCTGTAGCTGATCGTCTTCCTTCGTGCGCATTTTAACTCCAACTAAAAGTTCAAAAGGTGTTGTAGCAATCCTTCTGGTAAAAGTTAAATTTATGGCTTGTTGAACTCTATTAACATGCCGGTACGATTTTGTGGGATTGTCCACACTGAGCTTTGCAAGAATGCTAAATTGAAATGATAATCGAATTCAACCTCTCCAACTGACCGTTAACTCTGGGTAATCCCGTCGTAGTCTTGATCACTTTTATGTTTTCTTCTTCGCAGTATTTGATAAACTCTTGGGACGTAAAGGCCGCACCTCTGTCAGAAATGATAAAAGATGGGTTTCCGAAAGTAGCGCTTTGCTTTCGCAGCTTAATAATGACGTCGTTAGATGACTTGGTGGGGTATAGCCAACAAAACTTCGTAAATGAATCAATGACAACTAATATATGTTTGTAGTCCTTGTTTGTCGAATCCAGAGGACCAAGAAGTAGAAGTAGAAGTAACCATTACATGAGTCAGCACCGTTGTCGAGGATTAGCTTTATAGCCATCAGATGTTCATCTCGCTCTTGAGCTTTTCTTATAGCAAGAGTGGCGCTGTCTTCCACAATTGTCATGATTGGGTGGCGACTTAGCGCAGTTGCAGTTGGCCATCCTCAGGAGATTTTTGCATCAGAGCTGCGCCGAACCCGTCTTGAGATGCATCCGTATGGACTTGTGTATCGTACTCTTGGTTATATATACTTAAAACTAGACTCTCCGTTAAAATTCTTTTAAGAGTATCGATCGCAGCTTGCTCGTTTTTTCCAATTTCGATTTTCGTATCTTTTCTAGTCAAATCTGTAAGTGGTTTCGCGATAATGGCATAGTTTGGTATGAATTTCCGAAAGTACCCCGAATGACCTAAAAAGCTTTGAAGTTGCTTCAAAGTCTGTGGGTTTTTAAATTTCATGACTGCGTCTTTTTTTTCTGAACAGCTTGCGATTCTCTATTATGTGCCCAATAAATTTAATTCGTTTTTGAAAGCACATTTTTAATATTTAACTCCAGGCCGTATTCTTCGCAAGATTGTATGACTTCTTTCAGGTTGAGTAGTGCCTCTCTTTCGTCGTTCGAGGGGATGATTATATCGTCAATATAAGCCAAGCAATGCCTCTACGAGTCAGTGGTCGAAAAATGGCATTGATATGGCGTTGAAATACTCCAGGAGAGTTGGACAAGCCGAACGGGACCTTCTTGAACTGATATTGCCCGCTTTGCGTCACAAAGGAAGTATATTTGGGACTCGACTCAGAAACTGCCACGTGAAAAAGATCAATTATGCTGAAGATGTTTGCATTTTGGAGTTGGTCCCACTGCTCGTCTATGAGAGGTAATGGAAAGTGGTCCTTAATTATTACCTTGTTTATACGTCTGTAGTCGACACAAAGTCGAGGGGAGCCATCATTTTTTTTAACGAGTACTACTGGAATTGTGATCTCGGAATTGGACTCTTCAATAATCTCGTCTTTGAGCCACTCGTCGATTTGCTCCTCTACAATACGCGATTCTGCATAAGGAAGTCGTCGCGGTCTCGAAAATATTGGGGTTTCATCGGCTAGAACTATTCGCAATTCTACGCCCGTTGTTTTACATTTTTTCGGTTCATATCTTGAAATTAGTTTATGTACTTCACTTTACGCACCCACAGTGACGGCTTTGTTTATGTTTATTTCGCTTTCGGCCACGATATCGATTTTCATTAGGTTCATTTCAAAATCTTCGTTTTTGGGTTGCACTTTTTGAACTTTTAAACCGTTGCGACTGAATAAAATGTCAGCGTATAAGCATAGTTCCTCTCCGATTATTAATTTAATATCGACACAGTTTATGGGAACAACATAGAAAATGAGAAAATACTCGTCTTGATTTATGTTAATTGAACGCCGGAAGTGACCTATTGGGCGAATTCTACTGCCACCATTACCAAAACCGACTAGAAAATCAGTACATTTTTCGAGCTTTGGTTTGCTTATTTCGTTGTACAAGTCTTTGCATATTATATTGAACTTGCTACCGGTATCGAAAAGCGCTACAAATATTTTCCCATTAAGAGCCACTTCTTTGCTTGTAAGGTTGTTCTTTGGTTGGACACAATTGATATTCGATTGCTCTCTTTGCGCGCAATTTTTAGCAATATGTCCGAACTCATTGCATTGAAAACACTTTGGGCCCTTCTTTTTGTTTTTGCACTCGCTAGATACGTGACCCTTTTCTCCGCAATTGTAACAAACGCACTCTTTTTTATAGCTCTTGTTAGCCATGGCTTGGTTCTTCATGTCTTTTATGCAAAATGATTTGAATTTTTGTTTATCACTTTCTGTTTGGTAATGCTTTAATTTGTTTTTAAATTCACTTAGATTTTTCGTGCCGTACAAAATTGATTTGTTAAATGATAGTTCGTCGATTCCGTCAATGACATACTGCATAAGAGCGTCCATTTCGACATTGTGTATAGCTCACATTCGATCGAAATTCCTCTAGAAATGCATGTTTGAGTTTTATCCACGAGTTTAGTCCAAGCTCGTTGCATACAAATAATTTCGCAATGCCCTCTAGCGACTTTTTAGCAAACACTAATTTCTGAAGATCTTTCCAACACATAAGACTTGCAGTGTCTTCGAACTTGCGTAAACATGTCTCGACATGCAAAATTTCGGTACCATCAAACACACGAACGGACTCTTCTACGTCGCGGAAACTTAACGCAAAAAGAGCTGAGTTTCGTTTTCTTGCTCTCTGCTTCAGCGTCTTTTCGATTCTCTCGTGGATTGGCGTTTCCATGAACTTCGTTGCCGATCCGAGTTAAACTTCGAGCACTGTTAAAAATTGATCCATTTCTTCATCTGATTCGTCGTCATCTCACTTTCTTCGTTACCGTCAAACTCTAGTAAGCTTTCACTCTTAAGGTTTTTGAATATGTGTGAATACATATCCCCAACGTTATGGTTTATGTTTAAAACATTGCAAATGCTCGCACAGGTTCGCACATAACATATTAACATTTTCGTTGGTATTCGTCGCTGTCTTGGGGTATAGAAAAACCAGGAAATTCGCGAAGCCTCTTTCGGTTGTTTCTATTACCTGCACTTTCGAAAACATATTGGTGTAAAGCTGGCTTTATTACTTGACTTTAATCTAGCCGCGATTAGTTCACCAAGTAGCGGCATTGTGAACAAAATTTGTTTTTCTTTGTCTCTATCCCGGCGAGCCTCCAAAATGTCGGATTAGATATAGTTTGTTTTATTTAATATTCGATTAAGTTTAGTATAATGGATTAGAAATAGCTGAATACAAGTGTCTAGGGGGGTTTTGTTAATTTCACAATAGAATATTCGCGTGCGTCGTTTGCCTCAGGAACTTATTTCGTCGTCGTCGTCGTCGTCTGTTTACTTCGACTTCTCGCAAATCTCTACTAACTCATTTTGCCGTTCTCTCGTGGTTTTTTTGTAGGCGGGTTCTGCTGGAAACCCGAGTTAAGCCTCTTGCCAGATGGTTAGGGTGCACAGTAAGTTTTTTATTATAGGTCGTCTTTTGCTTGTCTATTTCATCTTTTACTGCAAGAATGCCGAGATCCCTATGGATGTTTTTGTTGCGAATATACCATGGCGCCCCAGTGATAGTTCTCAGGATTTGAGATACATCGAGAAATACTGCGCAGCAGTATTCCCGATGCTCGAAGGCTGTGCATATCTCTGATGTTATTCGATTGACTTGTTCGATTGTGTTATGGTTTCGACGGAAGCCAAATTGATGAGCCGGGATAACATTGTGCGCTTTTAGGTATGGTATTATGTGTGTTAAAAGGCATTTCTTGAATAGTTTGGACAGACACGATAATAAATTTATTGGTCTGTAGGATGACGGGATTGTGTGGTCTTTTCCGGGTTTCGGTATCATTATGATGATAGATTTTTTCATTTCATTGGGTAGTAGCCAAGGCATGTAATCCCATTGAAGATTTTACAGACCTCAATAGCAGAGTTCGGAAGTTCAATTATCATTTTTGGAGTTATTAAGTCACCGCCTGAAGCCTTTTTTGGTTTCAGCTCCCCAATGACTTTTGCGATCTCATTCGGCTGAAACAATGTTGGTAAAGACAGCATTAGTTTCGGTTTGTGGTAGGACAAATGGACTAGTGGTCTGGTTGGGCTGGAAGACGCTTCGGAGATGTGAAGCAAATGTTTCGGCTCTATCTTCATCGCTGCGGGCCCAGCAACCTGAAGAGTTTCTTATCGGGGTGACGGATTCGATTGGAGAGCCTAGATTTGGGTGAGCCCTCCACAAAGGATGCTTTGTACTGGTTGGCGTAAGTTTTTCGATGTACGGTAGTTGTGCCTTTTCAGCGCCTTGTTTCAGAGCTCGGTTTAGTAAGCGATTGACTTGCTTAAGCCGTTGTTTTGAAGATGGCGATCTGTTGCTTTGCCAAGCACGTCGCAGACTCCTCTTTTCCAGGACAAGCTGTTCAATTTGTTGATTAGTTTTGAATTTGTTGGGTTGTACGTCTTTCCCTTGTGGTGTTGAAATAGTGGCTGCTGCAGTGAGTACGTCCTCAAGAGCATCAGTAGAGCAGTCGATATCCGCTTCGATGTTGAGCTGCGGGGTTAGTTCAATGTGGGAACTTACGTATTTCTTATATTTAAGCCAGTTAGTTCTGTGCAACGTCAGCGTTTGGGGTTGATCTGTAGTTTCTGGGCTTTGAAGAAGAGTTATTAGTACTAGCGAATGGTCTGATGAAAGATCCGAAAGCGCTTTGCCACATATAATTAGCTCTTTAATTGTTTATTGTTTTATATCCTAGCGTCACAAGTATAATACTTATTTTTACTGCGCTAGTCACTTTAGACATTAAATCTTATTACATTAATGACATTAACTCTTACAATTACATTACAAATACTATTACAATTTCAATTACATATTACATTTCAATTAATTATTACTGCTGAAGGCTTTAAATATTTACTTAAATTTATATTCTGTTTGATTTAAATTTTAATTTTAGGTGTGTGTGTTAAGGTGTTCTTTAAGTTTATCACTAAATTGTGATGTGCCAGTAATGGTTTTTAAAATATGTGGCAAAGAGTTCCACGCTCGTATAGCATAAACAAAAAATTGTTTCTCCGAACTTGCAAGTTTTGGTCTAATGCTTATTATGTTTTTTGTTCTATGTGAGGATGTAAAACGAATCATGTTGTAAAGGTAGTCAGGCTGTCTAGA
>VNJO01001334.1:0-36474 GCA_008042535.1 Drosophila tani | reverse complement strand
ATTAAATTATTTTCATTATTCATTGGCTTATTGTTGTTATTTAATGATCTAGTTGTATATATTTTTATGTATGTTTGTTTTTTTTAAATATTTTTCTTATTTAAAAGTCGCCCGAATTAGTTACCGATAAATATACACACATATACATATATACGCCTGTGTTAAACAGTAGATTTGAGACTTTTTCAAAACTTAAATCAAATTAATTTAGATTAAATTTCCAAAATACTTTTAATATTTTTGTAAAGGCAATTGGAACAATATACAAATCTTCATTTTTTATTTAAATAATATTTGAATGAAAATAATTTAATAATTTTAATTGTACCAAAATTTGTTAATATTGTTGTAAACACATGTGTATGTAAGTAATATATGTATTTTCACTGCTGCCACTGTTTTGACAAATATGAAATGTATGCTGAAACATTAAGAAATATATTATAACATATAACATTCTTATTTTTACCATTGACCCAATAGTGAATATGCCCATATTGTTAGGGTACCAAAGAAGCAAAAGACCAAATATTCTTGCTGGGCCGAAATGAAATGATCGCACACATGCACCCGTGTACGTGAATGCATGAGCACGCATACATATAAAGAAGAATTCAAGCGCAGACGCAACCTTCTTCGAGATGCGCCACTCTGCGATTGAGCGAGCGAGCTCTCGCAATCAGTGTGCGTCATAAGAATGAGAGAGCGAAGAGAGAGAGAGAGCCGCGAGAGAGCGACGGGGCCTGTCGCTAACAAGCCGGGGGCCTGCCGCTATCATTTTTTTGTGTCCATTTTCGTTGTATGAAATGAGAGGTCTATATGTTGTATGGTTAGTGGTACTAGGCTTAACATGTAATTCCCCAGTTCAGTGTCGGAAGGACAATGGCTTTAAAAAGTCGCTGCTTGGTCTGGAGGGATAGACCGTAAACCGGACAAAGGAGCCAGCGCACTCATCAGCCGCCTCGTTACCCGGCCCACCCATGTGTCCTGGTACCATCGGTTCAGTGCCATAACTGTGTCTCGGATTAGTTTGCTCTTTGCTGTGTTCGATTCGAAAGCTAAAGGGTCCATAAAAGAGACCCAATTCGAGACATCCGAAAACCGTCAACTGCTATCTACGAGCTCTGGTTATGTCTTATAAAGATTGTGAAGATTTAATCCACTTTTTGGAAACGTTGATAGATCCTAACTATTTTCTACACTCGAACGACACTCACCTGAAGTACTGATCGTGCAGGGACTGTCGCTGGAACTCGGCGGCCTGTAAATACTGTATATATGTAATTAATGAGTTAGGAGGCGGGTCGGGGCATTGGGAAACCTGTAGTTGGTCGGCATAGGACATGCGCAGCAGGACATCCGAGTGCGGCTCCCTAGGTATAAGCATATTTGGCCGCGGATACTGACCAACATTCGCTGAAATGCGAAACGGATAATAAAGAAGAAGAAAAAGGCGGATCAGTTATATGGAAAATCCACGAAAATAGGGCAACGCGCAAGGCGCAAAACCTCAAGGGCTATACAAACTCACGTGGCAGTTGGAAACCGGCCTCCGGTGGTTGCGGCTGTGGATGCAAAGGCAAATGTAAATGAGTATGAGAGTGTGCATGATATTCTCTCGTCAATCGTATCTGAAAATTATCGGAATATATCGTAGAAAGTTTTCAAAAGAGCCAGTAGTGAGTGCTGCATGGGCGTGGACGTGGACGCCAATAGAAGCTAACAACAGAAGGGTTTATGTAACGATGCGTAATGCGGGTTAGATGGCGCCAAATGTCGATTCGATTTCCGTTCGAATTCGATTTGATTTTGTTTGGTTTGTTTTGGTTAGGTGCCCCGTCGTGGTGGGCAAAAGCGTGGCATGGCATGGCAAGTAATGGTTAGCGCACACAACATGGAGAACAGCATGACGGGACACGTGCTGGGTTATGTGTGAGGGGACTGGACTGGTGGACTGGTTAACGGGTGACAAGGTGACCAGGTGACAAGCTGACAGAGTGGACATAGTGATTGGTTCGATCGCTTGACCTTCCAAATACGATTGATTTTGTGAATATGAGTCGAGAGTGGAGAGAGTAAAAAAGAGTGTAGCCTACCATACGCACCATGTGCTCGCCCGGGTCTAGCCCCACATGGTGCGGGGGCGGGATTCCCAGGCGCTCCCTCTCCATTTGCGATATCGCCGGATTCGCGTACAGCGGGAACTGCGAGGGGTGGATGCCGCTGTTAAAAGAAATCGGATTATTAATTAATTATTAATTTTTGATCTTCAAAAAATGCTGGGAAACTTTAACCAACCGTCGGTAGTACTCCATCCAGTGCGGATCAAGTCGGGATTGACTCGCCGCAGCGGCTTGTGCGTTCTTGATCTCCTCCAGTTCCCTGCAAGTAATCGGAAATGAGCAGTGAATACTGGGTGGGGGGCGTCAATGTTGGGTTAGGGAAGCAGGGCTTGGAGCAGGCCAATTTGGCAAATGATAACTAAAAGCATTAATTTCGACGTGTGCATAACGAATATATTCCGAATTGGTAAGAAAGCTGGCCAGGATTAAGCGGGGAAGTGTGTCAGTGGCTCATGAGGGCATGATGGGAAGGTGTTAATAAGTTTTACAAAACAAAGTGCTTTTCAAAGTAATATTTTTTTCCTTTTCCTTTAAAAATATTCTTTATGAATGAATTACAATTCGTTTAAATTTAATTAAAATTGCACTCTAGAGTTTTTTCGAAATGCACTCTCTGTAAACTCAAAGGATGTAAGAATAAAGATTGTGAGGATGTGGAATATGGAATAGAACATTTTGATGAGATGTGAGCGGGTTTTGGGTTGAGTTTGAATGATATGAAAGGACTCTCGAATTGGTAAAAAAATAATGTTAATGTTAATGAGTTTTACAAAACAAAGTGCTTTTCAAGGTAATTTTTTTTTCATTTTCCTTTAAAAATATTTCCAATGAATGAATTACAATTCATTTACATTTAATTAAAATTGCACTTTAGAGATTTTATTTATTTTTATTTTATTTTGAAAGAGTTTAAAGTTTCCGAAATGCACTCTCTGTAAACTCAAAGGATGTAAGAATAAAGATTGTGTGGAAGTGGAATATGGAATGGAACATTTTTATGAAATGTGAGCGGGTTTTGGATTGAGTTTGGATGATATGAAAGGACTCTCGAATTGGTAAAAAAGCTGGTGAGGATAAAGCGGGAAAAAGTGTCAGTGCCTTGTGATTGCATGGGGTTTTCAAGTTTTACAAGACAATGTGCTTTTCGCGGTAATATTTCCTTTTCATTTAATAATATCATTCACGAGTATATTAAATAAGATAAAGAATGTGGAAATTTCATTACATTATTTTTTAATTTAAGTAAAATTTAACTAGTCTTTTTTTTTTTTTAATAATAATAGTAAATTATAATAATATTTTTAATATGTCCATTTCTTTTAATAATGTTATTCAAGAATATATTATATAAAGAAGCTAAAGAAAAGGAAATTTCTTTACATTTCATTTAAAATTAATTAATTTATTTTATTTATTTATTTATTTTTTTAAAGCTCCCTTTTCCTTTAAAAATATTTTTAATGGATGAATTACAATTCATTTAAATTTAATTAAATTTTTTTTAAATTCAAATTTTTTATTAAAATTGCTTTTTTTTTTAAGATTTTAAAGTTTTTGAAATGCACTCTTTGTAAACTCAAAGGATGTAAGAATAATGATTGTGAGGAATTGGAATATGGAATGGAACATTTTGATGAAATGTGAGCGGGTTGAATTGGAATGTGAATGGAATATATATTGATGAGATGTGAGCGGGTTTATGTTTGAGTTTGGATGATATGAAAGGACTCTCGCATTGAGATGAGGGCTTTGGCGCTTTGGTACTGTACCTCTCTCTGTACATGGGGCCCATTGGATGATGATATGGCACCATCTGTTCAACAGGACTGAAATTGAAATTGAATCGAAATAATTACAATTAACAAACGCGACTCAAGAGGAAAACCAAGTAACGAAGACAGAAGACAGAACGGAACAGACGAAGAAGACTCCTAAACACCGAACGGAAGACTCGTAAAACACGGAGCGAGTGGCTCCGAGACACTCACCTGAAGGCGACATGGGGACGCGCGTACTCGGACAGTTGGCGCAGGGCCGGCGTATCGGCATATGGAGGCTTCAGCTCCGCCTTCATCTTGGCCTGCTGCGCCGCCTGCTGAGCGGCGGCCGCTTGCTGCTGTTGCTGCTGCTGCTGCTGTTGTTGTTGCTGCTGCGGGGAAAGCGAGCTTAAGATTAGGGATTAGGGATCGAGATGGAGAACTAACCTGACGCCGCTCGCGCTCCTTCTCGGCCAGCTTGCGGTCGCGCTCCTCGCGCTTGCGCGCCAACTTGGAGTCGGCCACCGGCTTGAAGATCAGATCCGTTCTCGTGCACGAATTGTAGTCCCCGCGATCGATGTGACGCACAAATCTGTGAATAATATTATATAGAGATGGGCATTAGTTCCGAAACGTGATCAGGCCTTGAGTCAACGTACATGGCAGACTGGGAGCGATGGCATTCGGTGTCGTCCGGCTTGGCCTCGGGACTGGGTCCGCGTGGTATGTTGTGCGTGGGACTGGGTATCTCTGGCTCCGGATCCGGCTCAATATCAATGGGCACTACAACGAGAGAGAGTTAATAATTCTTAAACTCTTACCAAACCCTCATCCTCTTACGTGGCTCCGTGGGATGATGCCCTCCGCCCAATCCCGCCGAGTTGGCCGAGTGTGCATGCGCTCTTAGGGCATCCATGTGGGAAGTGGGCTTCATGCCGTGCGGCTGACCATCCTGGGGCGCAAAGGGTGATCCGTGGGGCGGTCCTGGCGGATAGCCCGGCATATGGCTGCCCGGATAGGCGCCTGGTGGCAGGCCCGTCGGCGTTCCGGGGCCGCCCATTCCGGAAGGCATCCCGCCACCGCCCGGTCCTTGTGGCGTCTTTGGCGTCGGCGGCTTGTTGGGCTGCATGCCGCCCTGCTGCTGTTGCTGCTGCTGCTGCGGCGCCTTCAGTTGCTGCTGGGCTGCTGCAGCCGCTGCGGCGGCGGCGTGCTGCTTCTCGGCGGAGTGAGCCGCTGCTGCTGCGGCGGCGGCCGCTGCATTCTGCTCGTCCTGGCGCACCTGCTGCGGCGGCGGTCCCTGCAGGCCAGCGTGGTGGGCGGCCATCACGGCGGCCGGATCCAGGGGTCCGGCTGGCGGCGGCGGCTTCATGTAGGCCGGGAACCCGGGGCCGTACGGCGCATAGCCGTAGGGCGAGTTGAAGGGGTGGTGGTGCGGCGAGTAGAAGACCGAGGGATGCAGCAACGGGTGCGGGTACGGGGACTGGCCCGGATGCACTCCGATCTGCGGTATGCCGCCGCCCGGCGCTATCAGGGGCAGCGGCAGAGGCATCTGCGGGTGCCGGATAACTGGCGGCGAGGCGCCTGGCCGCAGGTGGGGCGGCGGCGACGTGCCCAGCCCCCGCTGGCCCGGCTGCGGCGCGTACATCTTGCTCAGCGGACTGGCCATCAGCGAGGCGTTCGACACCGGCGGCGGCGTCATGTGCGGCGACTGCTGGCGCAGCAGCGCATGCCGATCCCGCTCCGCCACGGCAGCCGCCGCAGCGGACAGCGCGGAGGAGGAGGGATGATGACTCAGCGGCGACTGCGGCACCGGATGCAGCGGACTCTGGCGGCTCAGGCTGCCCACACTCGAAGCCGGCGACGCCGCGCGATGAGCAGCAGCTGCCGCCGCTGCCGCTGCGGCTGCCGAGGAGTTCTGCATGCCTCCAGGTCCACCGCTGCCCGGGCCAGACGGGGCCCCGCTCGAGATCTGGACGCTGGGACTGGCGCGGCTGAAGGCGGACGAGGGCACCGTGCTGGTGGTCAGCGACACGCTGGTGGGCGCCATGCTGGCCGCCACCGAGTGCGGCGGCAGCGAGGAGGCGTGCGAGTGTGGCAGGTGCGAGGGCGGGGTGCGGCGACTCAGGGCGGACTCTTGGATGCCTCCGAGGCCGCCAGGGCCGGCCAGCAGGGCGATGGGTCCGCCGCCGGGTCCCAATCCAGCTATCGAGTGCGACAGCAGGTGGTGGCCGGGGTGGGCCAGCGCTGCATGGGCCGGATGGCCCGGCGGCAGGTGTGCCAGGTGCGGGTGTATGGGCATCGGGTGCCCGATGAGCCCTGGCGGCGGCGGTCCGTTGCCCGAGAGTCCCGGCAGCGGCGAGGTGCGATGCGCATGCGGCGACTGCTGCGGCGGCGGTCCTCCACTCGATCCCCCCGCCATCGTGGTCGAGGGCTGCGAGTTGGGCGGCTCCCGCGACGACTGTGGGTCGTGCAGGGAGCGCGGCGGCTGCTGGGCGGGCGAGGGCGTGCGCACCGTGCCCGCTGGTCCGCCCGGCTGCTGCTGTTGCTGCTGCTGCTGCTGGGGCGCGTGCGAGGGCGGCATCCCATGACCATGCTGCGGATGCCCCTGCAGGGAGAGCGGCATGGGCGCATGCGGGTGCATGCTGGGCGGCAGGTCGTGCGGCCGATGCAGAGCCTGCAGGTGCGGGTGCGGGTGCAGATGCGGATGCATGTGCGAGGGCGCCATCGTCGAGAGCGTGGGCGGGATCCCGATGGAGCTGGGGGCCAGCGAGGAGGCCACCGAGAGCTGCGGATGCTGCTGCTGCTGACTCGGATGCAGGCCGTGCTGCTGCAGACCGGGCGGACCCGAGACCGGCGTGGGCTGGTGCAGCGACGTGGGCGGCTGCTGCTGGGGAGGAGGGCCGCCACCCCCCGCCGAGCCTGGAGGCGGGCCATGGATGAGATTTTGCGGATGCATCCCGGGCGGCAGGCCGGCTGGCGAAGGCATGTGCGGCGAGGGATGCGGCGACTGGAACTGCTGCGGCTGCGGCGGCATCGAGGGCGGCTGCGAGTTGCTGTTGCTGCCCTGACTGTCCTGGCCGGGCGTGGAGCGGGCCGAGGCGTCGATGGGGCTCTCCGAGGGCGGCGGTCCGTACGGCGAGGACTTGATGAGGTTCTCGCCGCCGTACGGCTTCACGTCCGAGGGACCCGCCGCCTGCGAGACCGGCGGCATCGGCGGGTACTTCAGGTCCTGCGGCGGACCGTACTTGGCCGAGAGCGGATCCCCATACTTGAGCATCAGGCCCGAGGGCTCAAAGGGCCGTCCCAGCGGCGGCGTCTGCACGTCGTGCTGGTAGTGCGGCTTGGGCATGGCAATGCCCGGCGGGGGCGTCGCTCCCGGCGGTTGCTGCTGTGGCGGCTGCTGCTGCGACTCCTGCTGGGAGCTGGGCGGCAGCGGCCCGCCGTACTTGTGCGCGACGTCCACGTGCGGCAGGTGGCCGAAGCCGCCGGGCTTCACGTCCGGTATCTTCAGCGAATCCTGGTAGCCGGGCTTGCTCGGCGGCTGGTGGGCAGCGGACAGCTCCACGGGATACTTGCCCGGCTGCTCCATCATGTACTTCATCTCGTACTTGCCCGCCGCAGCAGCTGCTGCCGCTGCCGCCGCCGCCGCCTGCATCTCCTGGCTGTACTTGAGCGCATCGAGGGGCGGCGGCGGCGGATACTTGAGATCCTGGGGCGTGAACTTTAGCTCCATCTCGGGCGCATACTTCTGCGGCGTGGTGGGCGCCCCAGGCGGGGCACCTGGTCCTGCCGCATCGCTGTGCAGCTGCGGCGGCTGTGAGGGCGCTCCTCCGCCCTGGCCCGGAGGCACTCCGTACTTCAGCTGGCCATCGATGAGGTAGCCAGCGGGCGGCTGCGGCTGCATCGGGCCTCCGTGGGGCATGTGCAGGTGCAGGGGCTCCGGCTGATTACTCTCCACGGGAGCTCCGGACAGCGGATGCAGGGCCGGACCCGAGGGAGGCATACCTCCTCCGCCTCCGCCGCCGCTGCTGCTGTGCTTCAGCGCATCCTCGTTCTTGATCTCGATCTTCACCTTCAGGTCCTGCGGCTCGTTGCTGTTCTGGTTGCAGGTGGCGTCCATCGAGTCCTCCAAGGGCTCCTTCTTGATGTAGACGCCCTCCGAGGGCGCTGGCGCCAGTTGCTGCTGCATCTGCTGTTGCTGCTGCATCTGCTGCTGCTGCTGCTGCGACTGCTGCTGCTGCGACTGCTGCTGCTGCGACTGCTGCTGCTGCAGGTGCTGCTGCTGCTGCTGGTGCTGCGGCGAAGCCTCCTGCTTGATGGTGGCCAGCTTCTTGAGCATCTCGGGATCGCTGTCGCAGGCCGTCTCCATCTTCTCGATGGCCTCCTTGCGGTCCACGGACGCATTCAGCGCCTCCACGGTGGCTATGGTGGGCACCTTCATGGTGATGGGCGGCGCCACCGGCTGGGAAACCACATTGGGATTGGGTCCGTCCGTGGAGCTGGTGTCCACGCTGCTCGGCGCCTGGATGTTGGTCTCCTCGTCCATGTTCTTGATGGCGCTGTCCTTGCTGTCCTCCGCCGAGGCCTCGGCCTTGATCAAGGAAGCCTTCTCCTCGGCCTTGGCATCCAGGTCCAGGTTGGTGACCATGTCGCGCTCTTCCTTGCAGCTGACCTTGCCGTCCTCCTTGCTGTCCTTGGTGGACTGCTGCTCGGCGGTGGTGGTGTCCGTCGTATTGGACTCCCCATCGTCCAGGACCGAGTCCGGCCGGCTGTCCGAGTTCATGCTCTCCACCGGGCTGTCCGGACGCTTGCGCTTGTCCTTGCCAACCACGGAGCTCTCCTCCTGGACGCTCGCCGCCTGCTCGCTGCTGGCCTGCTCCTGCTCCGTGCGCTTCTTCTTGTTCGGCGTATCCTGCTTGCCGCCCTTGCGCTTGGTGGCCGTGGCGCCCTCGGCCACGGCCTTGGTGGGCGTCTTGGGGCTGTCGACAGAGGAGGCTCCTCCTCCGCCGGCGGCGGCGGCGTCCGGCGTTTCGGAGCCGCGCTTGGGCCGCTTGCCATTGGCCACGGCTTGGTCCTTGGAAGAGCTGTTGCCGCCAGCGGCGCCGCCACCGGTCGAACCTGTGCCCAGGGAGTTGGCCACTGCCACTGTGCCGCTGCCGTTTCCGGCCGCGTTGTTGTTGCTGCTGGTGGTGGTGCCGCTGCTGCTGTTGTTGTTGTTCTGTTGCTTGTTTCGCGTCCTCATCCTTGAGGGTGATTCATCCCTTTTGTGGGCGTGGGTCAGACTCGAATCACTGTCGCACTCGCTGGCGTCGTCCTCGGTGAGCGAGCTGTTCTCCTCCTTGGAGACAGCGGGCGAGGAGCGACTCGCCGTCTCGGACGCCGCGGTCGCCGCCGCCGTCGCCGTCGTCGCAGTTTGTGGTTCCGGCGTGTCCTCCTTCTTGGGAGGTGTGTTGCTATTACTGTTGCTGCTGTTGTTGTTCGCCCGCGTGACACGGTTGCGGCGCAGGGCGCTCTGTCGTCGCCGCCTGTGCGGCCTGTTGTTGTTCGCCCCGGGCGTCTTCTTCCACAGGTAGTAGAACTCGACCAGCTCCGGGGTGTCCTTGTGCGGCAGCAGGTCCTTGTGGATGCGGAAGAAGTTCTTGCCGAACTGTCGCAGACCCTTGATGAACTTTTTCGTTTCGTCCTCGGTCCACTTCTTGTCGATGCCCTTCGAAACGGGGCACTTTACGAGTGCTTGGAGAGCTTTGCCTGGATCGTAGCCAGAATCGTGGAGCTGTTGCGGGGGGGGGAGAAAGGATTTTAAATAGGATTCAGGATGGTCTCTGGTACTGGTACTGGGTACTGACCACGTCGAGTGCGTTTATAGTGGTGTCGTCGCGACTGGCAGCCAAACAACCGTCTTCTAGTCCGCCATCACACATTCCCTGAAATGCAGCCATGGAGCGAGCCGCACGCAAGAACATTAACAAGTCGCCATCGGCCACAACGCCTGGACTCCATCTTGATTCCTCTAGTTCACGTTCATCGGTTTCCTTGTCGATGGGGAAGCTTGAGATTGGATTATAATCGGGCAGTTTTGCCTTCAGTCGTCATAGGAGACAAACGAGAAGTTTCGGGATTAGTTCAAAAACTCCAGGAGGACGATTGAGATGGGTTAGTCCAGTAGTACAACCACACCACACCACATCACATCACATCACATCACATCACATCACACACACACTACACACACCACAGGCAAGACAGCTGGTGCTGGGAATCCGGGGGGATCCCCAACACCCACGAGATGATAATACACAAACTTAGGACTAATGCATGATTATGGATGAATAATGTATATAATGTGTGCTACGGATTTCCTCGAACGGAAGCGGACGCGGACGCGGACACGGGACATGGGAAAGGTCAGTGGGGATCTACGCGTCGAGGACTCGGATTCGGATTCGGATTCGGAACTAGTAAGAGCCAATCGCATAAACGCTAGAACTACAACTTATTTACAGGGTTTGGGCTTTATTTACAGGGGTAATTGAAGAGGTTATGTCTTAGGAGTAACCAAATTGATTAATGAAACGCATATTGCAGTAGCCTTATCGAAGGAAACGGAGGGAAACCATTGATATTTAAAAAGTAATGAGTTCATTGAGCGTAAATTGGTACTTGAGTACAAAAGTTATAGGTTCTTTTTTTGAACAAAAAAAAAGGTAGAAAGATGCAGGTATCCAAAAATAAATTCAAGTGTTCAACCTTTATACGCGTTGTTCTAAAAATATACTCAAGCAGTATAACAAGTTTAGTAGATTTGGTAGATTTTATACTTAATAATACCAAATGTATTCTCAATAGTTTTAATTGTGTATTTTTCAGTATTATTTTTATAAGAACCTACATCGAAAATTCAATAACATATCACGTTAGCTGGAATTTTGTGCTTTTCTGTTTGTCGCGTTAGTGATTTTCTCAAGTCTTGGCACAAGAAAGTATAATATTTATACTTTGGCAGTATCAAATTAATAGGCATCATATTAAGAAATTTTTTAGTACTCTAAGGAATATAATTCATGTACAAATAGTAAATTTTCTATGGCGATTTTTTTTTTTTTTTGGAGTACAGAAGTTATGCGTTTTTTTTAAACAAAAAAAAGGCGGAAAGAGACCTGGTTCTCTACAAGTTTCAAATGCATTATTCTTAGATTCATATTTAAATCAAAAGGTGCGATAACTATTTAACTTTCTTCGTTCTTTGAAAATGTTTTTCCATCAAGTCAAAGACTGCTGATTTTTCCGAAAAATAATCATTTTTAGATTCCGTTTTTGCAGAAATTTTGCTTTGTATCGAAAACGGAAACTGGGGCACATTAAGTTCTTTAATTACTCGTGTTTCCCGCTCCTTCTAAAGGCTACAAACAAAGCAATCAGTGAAAGATTTCGTTGAAGACATTCAAAGAGGAAGAGCAACAAAAGGAATATAAATTACAACTTTTGCAATAAAACAAAAGAAATAAGGGTTATATTTATTTCGTTTTGCATAATTGTTAAATTTTGTAGTTCTTTGTTTTTTTATTTATTTTTTCTTTGTATTTTTTGTTACCGTGAGCTGAATTTCTGATTTGTGAGAGTTATGTACGTACATAGACATCGTTTACCTGGTGGCCGGGACCCACTCGAATTTCTCCTTGAGTGGAGGCCGCCATCACCCTTTAAAAACACGCTTCCGGTCCAGTGTTAAGCCTTTTTATGCCCTCTACGATATGAAAATTCAACTGCAAATAGATCCAAGCACACAGAGAAAATTCGTTAAAAAACATGGAGTCCAGGCAAAAAGAGAACGCACCACCAACCACATCATCATCGGAGGCAGGGGCAGGGAGGCGGGGCAAAAGCATTTTCAATAAAGCGATGAAGTTCATATCAACATGCATAAATAAATAATCCATAAAAATAATGCCATGTAATGTGCGAACGATGGAGTAGCGCGTTGAGTGGAGGGATGTGACGTGGACATGGACTGGAACTGGGACGGGGGACGAAGGAAGGGGGACACGGCTGATGGGCTCTGGAAATTAGGGGTTTACGCTGTCGGACGATTGAGTCTCTCCGCCACTTAATCGCCTGCATATGTTAATGCGCCCGCCACGTACAGGCCCCGAAGGGATTCGGAGGATTGGTCTGTGCGACTGACAGACGAATGGTTTTGCTTTCGGTTCGGTTCGGCTTGCCTTGGCCGGTCAGTCATTACAACCTTTCTTTTAAGAGTCTATAGTTTTGATTGCAAGTTTGGGATCTTAATATGTTTGAATACCTATTTTAGTTATCCAGACTAGTTACTTGCACTTCTTCTGGCTTTTTTTTATATCAAATCCAGTCTTTCTCTGAGCGCATTATCCTTAGGAACCTGGAATCTATTGATTTATTATCTATATTTCTGCCTAAGCTAAGATTATAATTCTAAGGATCCGAGGAATCTCTTTACTATTTTTATTTTTGCATAATATTTAAGAATTTCTATATACCTTCAGGTCTAATAACTGCTTAGGACTTAAATTTCCTATCCCCAGTGGTTCTGACACCTTTAAAAACCTTAAGTTCCTTGTAAGCTTTATTCAGCCATTTAAAAAAATAATAATAAACAAATGGAAAATCATAATTTAATAGAAACTCGACTTCTAGGGTATTCCCATCATCGGTTACCCAGTTCGCCTTCCTGTCTGGTTTTTTACTCAATTTTTTTCCGGCCATCGCTGGCTGTCTGGTTTTTTGTTTCTTCGCCTTGTCTGGCTCTGGCGCTGCCTCTCGAGTGTGCGTGCAGCTGTAAACAGATTTTCCGCTCAAGTAAGTCCGCGAATAACTGTAACGAGGCGGCTAAGTAAGCCTGCTCCACTCCCATCCCCATCCCCATCCCCATTCCCATCCGCAATCCCACATCAGACAGCCCCCAAGCCAGCAAGAGGAATTATCATTAAATTTGCTTATGAATCAATATCATTGCCAATGCACAATGACAGGCAAACCGGGGGACAGAGAGACGGACACAGTGCGTTGCCTGCCTGCCTGCCTGCCGAGTGCCTGGTCCGTCTCATCAGGAATGCCGGCGGTGCTGCGGTTGTGTGGCAGCGGCACACAAATTATGGCAATTAAAATCAATTAATTAAATGCAGCGACAGCTACGGGAGCGACGACGACGGCTGCCCGCCCGACTCTCATCGGATCTGCACGGGCAGGCGAAAAAAAGGCAGGCAAGAGAAGATATATATACTCGTATATAGCGTTGTATGTGCGCATTGTCGACAGATTTACACTCAATAAGGCACGACACGCCGCCTAAATGACTGACGACAACGGGGCGCAGGGGGTTTCCACACACAACGATCCCGGAGGAGATGGCAGTCGAGGACCTGGACCCGGTCGGGACCGGGGGTTGCACCGTGGTCACAGCAATTCGGTAATCCCCGCGCACCGACACACAAATGAAATATTCATGACCGCCAAGGGGGAGGAACACGAGAATTCGTATTCGGCTTTTGTTTGACTGCCGGGGCAGCGCGAAAGCGAAATATGCCAATGAATATTTACCTATGAATAATTGTTTACCCAGCGTAAAAGCCGAGATATCAATGGATTGCTTTTCGGTATCAGCAGTGTTCTACTTACTTCCGCCTAACCCTCCGAAAAGTCCATTCTGTGCATTTTTTAATGAGAAACTTGAGGGTGCTTCTGGTTTACATTGTTGCATTCACATGTGTGTTTAATGATGCTATTAATCTCAGTAAACATTCAAATAATACCCTAATATATATAGAAATCATTATTAATATAAATTACATGGAAGCAAAGTTATATATCGTGTTGGAATTGTACTGTTATGGCCAAACTCCTCGTAATAAAGAGGTGTGGAGCTCATAACCCTTGAGTTTCCTGGTGCCTGGCACCACTGTACAACGAACGGTCTGCGTTTGGGGCCAACACTTATCAACGACATCAGCAGCAACACCATGCCATAGCCATAGCCACGCCACACCAGGCCAGCTCACCATTTCGTACCACTCCGCAAAGCAGCAAAGCGACCGACCAGGTTACTTGCTTTGGCTTTGGCTTGGGCTCTGGCCTGGTCTGGCCTGGCCCTGTTGGCCTGGTTGGGCTTTGACTGCTTGGCTGGTTGGTTTAACTGGCAGCAAACTTTTTTATGGGGGAGTCGTGAGTGGAAAAATTTCATATAAACACACACAAGGTGGCGGTGGCCACCAGGGCGCAGGGCACGCGACCGAACGTATCCCCCGAATCCCCACATGCCGAGCACGGTCGGTGGGCTGCTACACGGCAAGAAAGTCCTCTTGTAGGGATAGCTTTACAAAATCATAGAGTACATACATAAAGATATTTTAAATCCCTTTCCTAAACACCATTTTCTCATAAGAAAACATTTTGTATAATTTTTAATTTAATTAAATTATATTCTTTCCCTTTACTCCCAAGTAAGGTGCACCAAATCCCTGCTAAAAATCATATCTCATCAACTTGGTGCTCAATATTTCTCGGTGCATTCCCTTTTGGGCTGCTGCCTGGCTGGCGCTTGGGGAAAAATTGTGTAATAACTGCTGGCAATGTGCTAAGCTGTTCCTCCCGCTGGCTATATTCTGTGGGCTCTACTCTGCGGCGGCTTTCCGCTTTCCACTGGCAACTGGCAACTGGCAAACTGGCGGTGTCGGGGTCTGTTATAAAACAAATGTACTACAAAAAGCGACGTTGTAAACGCACAAAGCCATAAAATCTGAAAAGACAAAACGAAGGGCTCGTCGACGAGCACACACATATTTGCCACCACCGAAAAGTGCCCTCCGAGTGCTCCCTTTTTCCCCTGGAAAAAGACCACAAATTATGGCACAGCCAGCAAAAGAGAGAGCGCTACACAGCCAGAGAGAGAGAGAGAGAGTGCAGAGGTAGAGCCTGTGGCCCATAGACCGTAGACCGTAGCCGTAGCCTGTAGTCTGTACATTGACTACGTGACGTTCTCAAGCACTTGGCTCTCACTCACTCTGAGTCAGCACTCCATCTCCGAACATGGCTTTCCCCCGCCTGGGCCCCCATCTGACCTGCGTGCAAATTTAAGGCCAATAATGCTGTCAGCCTCAACTGGCGCGTCCGTCTTCGCTCAATTAATGTCATCGCATATTATAAAGTTACACTGGATTAACAACTTCGACTCGTTCCCCCTGTAAACCCGTATCTGTGGCTGAAAATTGTTTTCTAAACAGCCCATAAACATAAACGAAAACAAAGCGAGAAATGTAAATGGAAATAAAAACCAAGGGAAGCCAAGGCAACCGCCACACAGGAAGAAAATCTACAAGATTTTGTAGGCGAAATGGAGTATTATTAATTTTATTATATTATATCTCCCCTTGAAATTAGAATCTTTCTTTTCAAATCCAGAAAATAATTCTCCCTGGCATATATTTAGAAAGAGAGTCGTTTGAGGTTTAAATGATTTCAGGAACGTAAAAACATAATTTTTACATCAACAAGATTTTTTACTTAATTTGTTACTTTTTAGTATGATTTGCGAAGTATTTTAAATCGTTCAGAGGTCACTTTGAATGTATTATGGACAAAGGTAACAAGAATTACACTATTTAAATTTGAAGTTTAAATGATTTCAGAAACGTAAAAACATAATTTTTACATAGAAAAGGTTTTGATTTAATTTTTGACCTTTTAGTATGATTCTCAAAGTATTTTCTCTCTTTTAGAGGTCACTTTAAATGTACTTTGGTAAAAAGTAACAAGATTTATAGTACTTAAATTCAATTAATCACACCTAAACTCTTTTATTAAGCAACTATTTAATTAAACGACTATTTTTTGGATAAAAATACTTAAAATAAAATTGCTGTAATATTTTTTTTTTGAGTGCAACTACCAGCAAGAGCAACAACACCGACATCGGCCACAAAAAGAGGAAATTCAATAAACAATTTGTAGCATGAGTAGCGGAAAATTGTGTGTACGCACGCGGCTAAACGGACGCGAGTGGCTCCCATCGCTTGCGTGTTGGGGGGGAAAAATGTGGGGAAAATCCGACGAGGTGCCTCTCACTCTCTCGCTCTCTCTTTCTACGTTTCCCTCACTCTTTCCAGCTGCTGGCGAGTGTAATTTTGAAATGGAAAAGCTGTCGACTGTCGTCGTCGTCGGCTGGCTGGCTGGCTGTCGGCTACGCGGCTCTCCCGCTTGGCTTTCAGCTTGTTTTTCTCTTTGTAATCATCGCTTGCCAATAAGCTGACTAATTGACTGACAAATAGGCATCAGCAGCGGCGGGAAGCAACAACTACGACGGCGTTAATAAGAGCGTCAGGCAGACACACATACAGGCAGACAGACAACTCAAGCGCTCGCTCGCTCGCTGGCGGAGTGCTTCTTATGCCCGACGCCGCAACTGTACATTAGGGGTGGCCGTAAAGCCGAGACTTTATCTCGGCGAGAGATTATTAGGTTAGTTCCCCGGAACATGGAAGCCCGAACCCGGAACACGGAGCACGGAGCCCCGAAGCGATGGGGAGGTCGGTCTAAGTGATATGGCAGTAAATGAATTAGACCCCCGGCCTGGGTCTGTGTCTGTGTCTGTGATTGAGAGAAACCCCATTATCATCATCGTCGCAAGCATCATCATCGTCGAAAGGGTGGAAATTGTGGAATCCTTCAGTTTTCAATTGACTCGCCACCAACTCGAGTGGGGTTCAATCGCTCTGAACTTGTCCAATCGACCGGAACTCTCAATTGAACCACTCAAGCGAACCTTTGATCCCAGTCGTATTCGTGTAATTTGTATGGGTATTTTGTTTATTTTATATTTATATCCCATTTGGGTATTCAAGGATTCATTCAGCGTAGACCTGAAATCGATACACCCAAGTGCACTTTAGCCTTTAGATTTATACCTTTACCTATTGCCATAAATTTGCAGTAAGATAATCATCCCTATTTTCAGTTGGATTATTGATTTTCCAAAAATCCATAGGCCCTTGGGAGCTTAAACAATTTGCAGTATATCATGATAAGCTATCCCATATTTATTACATCGATTTATAACCAAGATGATGTGTCGTAGAATTCCCTTAGGAAGGAAATAATAGTTATTTTATTCCCTGTACATTTGTTTAATATATAAACAACAAATTTAATTTAGTGAACATTAACATTTACTGAATTATTCGAGCGAATGCCGCAACACCGAGAAATTCCACTAATTTAGCAATTTGAGAGCCCCTCAATACCTTCTCCTCCGCCTAAATAACTCCCAACTCCGTCCGGCACATTCCCGAGGGCATAACAAAAGCCTCTCTATTAAGTCGTTCGAGAGGAGTCCATTTAATTACCAAGACGAACCGCACACACAAATTTTATCCATGCAGCATGGCCAATTGAGTTCGTCATAGGCTTTTCGGTTGGGTTCGAGGAGAGGGGTATATAACGCACATATGTATGCCCATATTTGTCGGACTCGTGTGCCTGTGCCTATGCCTGTGCCCGTGCCTGCATCTGTCTATTTGAAGGGTTCGTGTCAAGTACGGCAATCCCATTAAATGTCGGTAGGCACTTTGCAGAGACAAGTTGTGTGCGAGTGTGTGCGGTGTGTGTATCTACGAGTAGCCAGTGGATGTGGATGGGTTCATTCGTGTTGTGAAAGCCAAATTTTCACAACAAGTCAAAACAGACGTTGCAGAAGTCAGGAAAGAAACAAACAAAGGCTAGTCGTCGTCATCGTCGTCGTCGTCGGCCAGGGAGCGTTAGAGTTAGAGAGATAGAGAGGGAAAGGGAGAGCATTTAGCCAAAAACCCATAAAACAAATTTCTCTTTTCTCCGCCCGGGTAATGGAATTGTTTGCTTCTGTTGAACATTTTTCGACTCGCTGCCAGTTCGAGTTCCAGCCTCGGCTTCGGCTTCGGAGACAGCGTCAGCTTCTGGTTCTGGTTTGGTCCGTTCTGGTTCTCGTTTTTGTCTGGACAGGCAGCTTACAGTTGTTATGCCCATTACTCAACATCAACAAGAACATTATGCCACCGCAGTGGCACTCACGCTGCCAATGGTGCTCCTCCTCCTCCTCATCCTCCAGCCCTGCCGGCATTCCTATTCATGCTCCAATCTCTGCCACACACACGGACACGGACATGGACACGGACTCCACTCCGCACTCCACTCCATTCCACTCGCCGCCACTCCACATGCTTTTCTTCATTCAACCCAAGCGATTGAGCATCTATTCAAGCAGCCTCCTCGTCGTCGTCGTCGACGACGTCGTCATCATCATCGCACAGCCGACGACGACGAGTCAACGCTCCAAAAGCCAAATAAACGACCCACAACGCTGCCCCTGCACTCGCCCCTTTTCGTCCGCCGCCTCTGCCAACCTGTGCGCTCTAGGGTGGACCTGAATAAGTCAGAATAAATCCTAATCCCAACAATAAGACCTATTCTGATTTTTAGAATTTTCTCATGTGTAAATTTAACCTTATTTCGGGTGTTAAGTGATATTTCAGCAAATATTTCGAGTTCTCTTATGAACTTAAAAACTGGGAGCTCTTCTTGTATAAAAACAATATAATATTTATATTCAATTGTTTTTGCATGTTAACTTTTGTAAATTTAATTTCATTAGCTTTTTCAGACCTATTTATGATTGAAATAGGAATAACTGGAACTATTAAGTATGAGCTACCATATTTTAAAGCGAATCATAAATAAATACTTGGTAATAAAAAAAGCGAATGTATAAATTTCTGACCAAAAATTAAGAATTTTTTGAAAATATAAATATTTTTTGTAATTTATTCTTGGTAAATTCCTCGTCTTAGGTCCACCCTTGGATACATTCATTGGCCCGATCCGATGCGAACTGAACCGATCCGAACCGGGGGTCGTCGGTCGTCTGCATCCGAAAACAAAACCGAAACAGAATCTGAATCCGAATCCGAAAGCGAATCGGAATCCGAGGAGCGCTCGT
This sequence comes from Drosophila tani, assembly GCA_008042535.1. Taxonomy (NCBI): domain Eukaryota; kingdom Metazoa; phylum Arthropoda; class Insecta; order Diptera; family Drosophilidae; genus Drosophila; species Drosophila tani. Next base: position 17,599 of record VNJO01001334.1, on the reverse strand, counting down.
GTCTGCTTGGCCTGCTGTCGGCTTCGTTTCATACGATTTGTTGGATTTGCTCATGAAGTTGTTAAACAGATTGTCGGTGTAGATACCTTCATCATTTTGCACGCCGTCGCCTGGCTGCCTCCTCCGCCACTGGCACACCATCACTGCCATCACTGCCACCACTGCCACATCCTCCTCCTTTTTTCGCCCAAGTATCCAGCCAATTCCGTGGTGTGCATGCGTGTGCTTGTGCGATTAGTTTTATGTAATTTTATCGAGTATTTTAAGGATTTTGCGGCTTATCCGCGCTTCATTTGGAAATTGTTTCGTGTTACTTATGTCGGGATGTGTCTTCTCTTTCGGAGGAGGAAAAAGCGGCATTAGGGTGACGGTGTCGGCTCTGGTGCCGTGTGTCTGTCTGCGCTGTCTGGCCCTTTTTCCCTTTCCCTCCTGGCTCGCCTTGCTCGCATTCCTCGTTTTCCTCGCTCAGCAGCCGCCTCAGCTTGTTATTGTCCCTTTTTTTTCCCCTCTAGTGTTTATGGAACTGTCGTTATTTGTTTGTTTGCCATTGCACGAGTGCCTGGATGTGTGTAAATGAGCTCTTTGCATGTTTTTCCCATTCTTGCCTATTATTTCCCCGCTTATTCCGCTTATTCCGCTCGGCTAATAGAATTACACACAACGCCAAAGATTTATGGGGCCATTTAACACGCTTTTGCATTATATTCTCACCCATTTCGGCCTGTTCATTGATTTTACACTGATTAACACGAGCTTATGTTAATTATTCCTATTTTTCTCGCATTATAAATAAAGTATAAATAATAATAATTGGCCGGGGCCGTGGCGGCACACAGTAACAAATACATCTCTGTCGGCATTATATTTTAATAAGCACTTTGTGTGTGCTAATTATCTTATCGCTAAATGGAGTTAACACGTAACAAAAGCAGTAACTGGGATTAATTTAGCACTGGCTGTGCTTTGACTAACGATGTCTTCGTGAGGCGAAGTGCAGGCATTTCTTTAATTAATATCTAGGAGTTGGGGGGATTGTGTTTAATATATTCGGACTGAAAACTGAGTTCACGTTCCCCAATTTGTTTGGCATTAATCAGTTCAGGTAATTAAACAAATTGATTGTAATTAATTAGCTCATCAGTATTCTGGAAGTTATCAGCTATCAAGATGGTTGGTTTCTTAGAAATATTAGAGCTGGATTTTTTAGTTCACGTAAAATATAAAATAAACGTGTCAGAGGTGGATAACCTTATCCTTCTTATAGAACAAATCAAACATCATAATACCATCCATCATATTTTTTCCCCTGTACTTCTACAGCTTTCCCTCTGCTCACAATTAAATATTCATTTATTTACAAATTACCATCGCACGAGCTTATCTCACGTACACACCTCTAGGGCCAAGGTTTCCAGCAGCCATTCCGAGGCAGCTTTAGTCAGGGGATGGCTTAGATCAAGCCGCTTGGCTGCCCAGCCAGCAATGCTAATTAATTCGCTTATGTAATGGACAGCAGCGCCTCGCAGCACAGCACCGAGAGGGGGGAGAAAACACACTGGCGGGCAAGAGAGGGGTTCTGGCGAGGCGGGGAAACCTTTCGCTCACTTCTAATCGACCCCAATAAATCGGCACTCAAGTCAAGTGTGCGCGGACAGACGGGCGGACGGACTTTTCAATCAGATAAGCAGCATTTATAAATTAAAAGCGCAACAAAACAGATTAATAAAAGCTAAACTTTAACGGCACCTTATAAATAAGCCAAATGACTAATAATAAAATATGAAAGCGCGCACAAAACCTCGACATCAAAGGCAGCCAGCAACTGTGTAACACACCAGAAAAAAAAATACACAAAAAATATAAAACCGAACCAAAACTGAACCGAGAAACCAGAAGAGCAGGGAAACCGCAAGGGAACTCATCCATTTCTCAACAGCATTTTATGGTGTTTTTTTTTTTTGTATTTTGTTTCTGAAATATTCGTGTTATTTGCGCGCCTTGAGTTTCCGTTCGACGTTCGCAACGCTTCTTTATTAAATGCATTATTACCACGTTATTTATTAATTAAACACTCTAGGCTTTTAATGCGTCTCTAATCAGATGGCCTCGTCGCAGCCCTCCTCCATTCCACTCGCACTCGCACTCCCTTCACTCACTGTGGGCGGTTGGGCGGTGTAGATAAGCAGAGCGCTGAACAAATGGAAATGTGGAAATGGGCGGTTCCGAGCGGGCCAAAAGAGATAAGAGCGACGGAGTGGTGCAAATTGTCTGGGAATTTCCTCGAAATCAATCTCTTGTTTCCCTCGAAATAACTAACTTCCCGAAAATCAGGTTAAAGGTAATGGTGGCGAGTTCATTAGAAGAGATAACGTGTTGGGATTTACGTCGAACAATAAGCAAATACGAGTGTCAGGTGACAGGTAATCCCCTCGTCAGCTCAAATTTAAGCCTGCACAAAGATGGATCGCAAGCTACTGAGAGTAAAGAGTAAAACCAAGTGGTGTTGTATTACTAGGGGAATTTTGTTGGGTTAAATAGAAACCTGTTAAGCTAGACAAAAGTCAAGCGAAGGAGCCACTGGTAGTGGGTTTACATAGAGCATATAAGGACAAAGTATTGTCTAAATCGGATCACAACAACAGACTGTCATTACAAAAATGCCCTTATATTTTAATTGCATTTACTTGTAACTCATCAACTATAAGACTGAGCCCTATAAAGCTTTGTTATTTAAGACTTTTACAAGTCGTAAGATTTTATATAATTATTTAAGTTCCTGCAACTATTACCAAAAGGTTGTTTTTACAACCACATTGCAAGTCCCCTGAGTAATGCCCCATCTGATTCAACTAGTTCCATATTTTCCGCTTCGGACAAGGCTAATATAATTGCCATACAAGGAAACTAATTAGCCCGCCACTTATAACCACAATAGCCGTGATAAAGATCTGGTTTTAGTCGGGAACCTTATCTGTGTCATTAGTCGCATTTCCCTTAAACACGCAGACGAAAATAGGCAGCGGAATTCCATATAAGTAGGGGCAACAATGGCTGCGGATTATGACACACGCCCCCGGTTTAATTGATTTGGGGGTCCCATTGAAAAATAGTTTCCTCCATTAACCCAGAAACCCTTCCGCCTCCTGCACGCCGAACCAGAAACAGAAGCAACAAGGGATGTGACACATGAGTCGGGGCCAGCCCGAGTATCGGTGGGGAGCAGTATCGAATTAAGCAAACAAATAATTATAATTAAATGTGCGCCGGGTTAAGCAGATGTCTTGGCTCACCATGAATCCGGGGTCGGGGTGTATAGATGCTCGAGGCGTTCCACCCGAAGCTCCTCCTCTCTCCAGCAGCAGGCGGCAAAGTAACTCCAGTCACTAGACTCCAGACTTCAGACTCCAGATGATGATGATGAAGCTGATGTTGATGATGGTGTTCTGGGTCGATGGAAGCGATGGAAAGGGGTGGGCGGTCTGTTGGTTGTTGCTCCTGTTGTCGTTGTTATAGTTGTTGCTGTTGCTCAGCGAGGGGGCAGCCGGAAATGTATATTTTGGTTAATTTGCACAAACACAGCTGGAAGGCGAAGAGATGACGTAGGTGAGAGCCGAGACGACGAAGATGATTAAGAAAAGAACAAAACAGAAAGGGAAGAAGAGAACGGGGGCGAATAAAATCCCCAATGCAACAGTAGCGATGTTTATACGACGCCTCCAATCACGAATAGGCACAAGCTGGCTGTCCGAAAATGAGGCTATGTGCTATTTATTCCCCATATTGAGTAATTCTCAAATAATTTACTTTGTTACAGCCTATAAATCAGCTGTGAAAACAATTTAGCTGAAATGCTTATTACCCATCAATTGCTGCCTATCTGATTTATTTATTACGGCTGTTTAAGCATCTAAATTTGTATTATTTGTGTTTGAAATTCTAGTGTCGGAAACAAATGTTTTCTTTAGTTTTTCCTATATGATAATATATTATTTTGAAAATTATAAATAAATGGATATAAATTTCTCTCATGAGAATATTTGTAAATACATAAATATCGAATAAAGACGGGTAAACGAATTTCTATGTCTTGCTTGATATATAACTTTTTCTTTAAATCCCACTCCCACACTATAACAAATTAATTATTTATTTAATGTTTGGATTTGGCTAATTAGGCTGAATTTGGTAAATAACCACTATAAATTTGGAGGGAATTTATGCATAAGTTTTGACTGAGTTTCTTTTGGATTTAGCCGCTGAAATAAGTTTGTAGGTAGTTTTGAATGAGAAATTAAATGTTTAAGGTTATTTACAGCATATTTATGTTTTTCACAAAAGAGCAAATAATCAATAAAACATCTTATTTTCTTGGATATTTCTGCTTATTATTTAACTCTGCTTATTTCAACTCAATAAAATATTGGTAAATCTCCTGGAATATATATTTTGTTAAGGCCAGAAAAAGCAACAACACTTTCCGACAGCGCCAGCAGGAGCAGAAGAAGAAGCAGCAGCAGCAGCAGCAACAACAGCCGTAGCAGTGGCAGTGGTCGATGGAGCGGGATATGGTGGGTGCAGTGGCAAGAGCAGCAGTAGCAGTAGCAGTATCAGGAGCAGGAGCATCCTTTTGGGGGGTGGTGCGCTGGCCGCAGAGCGTCGCGTCGCGTCGGTGGTGACGCCGACGATAACAGCAACAACAAAAACAGCAGCACACGAGCAACATCAACGGGGACACAACGGTGGTGGGTTGCCTGCTGCTATTTGTTGTTGTCGCTACTGCTGCTGACGCTTGGATTTTTTTCTGCTTTGTTGTTGCTGCTGCGCTTGCGATTCCTTTTCAGCAAATTTGTTGAGCCTTCGTCAGTAAGTCCGTGTTTGCATTGTTCTACCCCGAAAAAAAAAAAGAAAAACGTCCATAATAGACTGGAGCCCGCCGCTTTTGGCCCCGTTTCCCCCCCACCATTCTCTTGTTGTTTTCTCGCCCCGTCATATAAATTTTAATGATTTGCACGCTGCGCAACTGCGACGCCACTCCGGCGATTTCAAATTAAATTAGTGACACACTTAGTAATAATTAATTTTCGCACACTTGTTGTAGATTTTCCTTACATTTTGCTTTTGTTTTTTTCTGTTTCTTTTTTCTTTTTTGGCTCTCTTGTTGTAGCTGCTTTAGTGGTTGTTTTTGTTGCTTATGCTGCTTTTTGTTGCTCGTCGGTTAATTGTTGTTGCTGCTACTGCCGTTGTTGTTATTGTTGCTGCTTCTGCTTCTGGTGTCTTTTTTGTTGTTGGGCGCGTGAAACTCGTCGTTGGTGTTGCTTTTTTAATGCTCTTCTCCGTTTCTCTTCTTCTTTTTTGCATACACTTTGCGCACACACACCAACAGCGCCACTCGTACACACACAGGCACACGCAGCACACAGACGCACACACACAGGGCACACAGACACACTTGCACACACACACAGGCACGCACTTTGGTTGCTTGCTTGCGTTTTTTTTATTGCCTCCGCACAACGAATATTTTCACTCGGTCCGTGCGCGTTTTGTGGGTGCTTTTCCGCGACTTTTCCACCAGCGGGCTGCGGCCAGCGTCGTTGCGAGTGTTTTCGCCAGCAATTTTCAATATTTCGCTGGCCAAATGCTCGCTTTTTGTTCGAATTATTAGCCACTAATTTCTCCGCGAAGGGAAGCCACCATTTTGTAAAAATATATACTTTGCGCGGTCCGGCAGCGCTGGGGTGGACGATGTGGCAACGCCGCTGCCAGTTTGTGGCTAAAAAATCCAGAAGAGGGGATATTTATAAATTTTATTTTTTTTTTAATATTTTGACATTTTTACATTTACAACCTTATTCAATTTTAATTCAATGGTGGAAAACAGATCGGCTCAGTTTTGATTGAATTCGTACATAAAAATCTAGTATTTTTTGTATCAGTATTTGTATCAGTTTTTGTAATGTTTTGTTTTTAATACAAGCTTTGATTTAAAATTTATGCTTTTTACCAAAAACATATCAACCTATAAGATCGGCAGTCTTATTTAAAATAAACAAAATAACTTAATACAAAAATAATATAAAACAAAAATGAACAAATTAGATTAAACAAGTGAGCAAGTAAGCAAAACTGAACAAGTGAACATAAAGGAGCAAGTGAACAAAAAAGAATAAGTAGGAAGGAACAACTCTTTCTTGTTCACTCACTCATTAGCATCTCAACACTAGTACATGGCCTAATGAAATTTAGAGAAAACGAGTAAAGTGTATTTTTATAATAGGTAATTTTCAATTTTCGAATTTCTCCACTTTCTTTCAGCCAAAATTAAATTAATAAGCTTGAAAAAATTTCCTTTCCATAATAAATTCGACTAAAAATACCGTAAAGAAAATATCGTTAACATATCCAGAAGAGCTACTTCCATCTCTAAGAATGTTTAATTTGTTCAGAGTTGCCAAGTTAGAAATTTTCCTTTTCACTCTATCTAGCTATTTCCATTAGTATATGCGGGACGGATAGTAAAATTGTGGTAAGCGGGAATTATATATATTTTTCATGCAAGATTGGCTTAATTGTAGCTTCCCAAAAATGGTATAACAGATGTAAGATCCACATTTTGTTAACAACCATTGTGTTAACGGACAATATTGTTGGTACAAATCTCCACCGTTTTTAAACAATTTAAGAATTGATTTAAAAAGAAAAAAATTGGTAATTGCCGGATAAACTACTTATACTAATCGATTCTGCCTAGTTAAATAAATATGCCTTATATGTATTTTACAATTTCCTTTGGTTTTAAATAAAAATAGATTTTTGTTGAAATCGAATTTGTCTAGTGTTAATTAACTGTAATTATCAGACATCTAAAAAATGAAAAAAGAAGATTCGCTTTCCAAATGTGTTTCTTTAAATCATCGATAAGTATATGAGCAGAACTATCGATGTCTCCCCACCTCTAGTTAAGGTGAAGAGGAATCTTACTTCCACCTCTATGATAAATCATAAACACCAGTTTAAATACATTTGGCGCATTATTTATGAACGTGTTGTTTACCTGTGCTGATCATCTGTATACCATAAGTCTTTAGCATTAGTCCCGGTTGACTTTCAAAAATATCGCAGCTAAGGAAGTTTAGTACATTTTAAAAACACCGCCGGTTGCCTCCTGGAACCATGGAAGTGTAAGTAAATTTAACACATATGTACAGGATTGAATGTATGTAGACATGTACATATGTATGTATGTATGTATACATACATTCATTCCTGGAAAAATTGTTTCTTTCTTTACCTTAATTTTGTTATTTCAGACAAATCTGTCGCGCTTGCCTGGGAACTTCTCCAGTCATGGTCAACATATTCGAAAACGCGCCAGGACTAGAGATCTCCATAGCCGATATGATTGCGAAATGCACGGGGAGTCAGATTTCTAAAGGGGATGCCTTTTCCGAAAACATCTGTCCGACTTGTCTGCAAGATGGACAAAACGCCTTTGAGGTACAACAAACCATTGAGAAAAGCTACCAGATCTTCCTCAATTCGAACAATGCTGGCTCTCGCACGCTAGGAAAACATCACAAATGTTCCCACTGTCCGGAGTCATTTTCCTCGGAAGGAAATCTAGAAAAACACATCAGGAAACATACTGAGGAGCGACCCGAAGGTGTGTTTCCAGAAAGGTAATCTTCATTCACTTTTCATACATTTCAAGAAAGCCGAAGGAGGCAAGGCAATGGAAGTGTAAAACATTTATTAATAAGAAATTTTTTTTATCTAGCCCACTGTGTCGCGCTTGCCTGGGAACCTCATCTATCATGGTCAACATATTCGAAAACGCGCCAGGACTAGAGATCTCCATCGCCGATATGATTACTCAATGCATTCAATGTGAGATTTATAAAGGAGACTCCTACCCCGAAAACATCTGCGACTCTTGCCTGCAATGTGCGCAGAGCGCCTTTGAGATACGGCAAACGTTAGAGAAGAGCCACAAAATGTTCCTGCAGTTGAGCAAGAATAAGGAGAAATCCTCCAAACACAAGCACGGTGCTGGCTCTCTCGAGAAGAAAAAATCACACAAATGTAGCCACTGCTCAAAAACGTTTCGCTCCAAACATAATCTTCAAAGCCACAACCGAACTCACACAGGAGAGCGACCGCATAAGTGTTCCCACTGTACAAAGTCGTTTTCCAAGAAAGCTACTCTTCAGGGACACATCCGAACGCACACAGGAGAGCGACCGTTTAAGTGTTCCCACTGCTCAAAGTCGTTTTCCCTTAATGCTAATCTTCAGAGACACATCCGAACTCACACAGGAGAGCGACCGTTTAAGTGTTCCCACTGCTCAAAGTCGTTTTCCATGAAAGCTATTCTTCAGAGACACATCCGAACTCACACAGGAGAGCGACCGTTTAAGTGTTCCCACTGCTCAAAGTCGTTTTCCATGAAAGCTACTCTTCAGGTCCACATCCGAACTCACACAGGAGAGCTGCCGTATAAGTGTTCCCACTGCTCAAAGTCGTTTTCCCGTAATGGTAATCTTCAGGTCCACATCCGAACTCACACGGGAGAGCTGCCGTATAAGTGTTCCCATTGCTCCAAGTCGTTTTCCGCTAATACTACTCTTCAGACCCACATCCGAACTCACACAGGAGAGCTGCCGTATAAGTGTTCCCATTGCTCTAAGTCGTTTTCCATGAAAGCTACTCTTCAGAGACACATCCGAACTCACACAGGAGAGCGACCGTTTAAGTGTTCCCACTGCTCAAAGTCGTTTTCCATGAAAGCTACTCTTCAGGGACACATCCGAACTCACACAGGAGAGCGACCGTTTAAGTGTTCCCACTGCTCAAAGTCGTTTTCCCTTAATGCTACTCTTCAGAGACACATCCGAACTCACACAGGAGAGCTGCCGTATAAGTGTTCCCACTGCTCAAAGTCGTTTTCCATGAAAGCTATTCTTCAGAAACACATCCGAACTCACACAGGAGAGCGACCGCATAAGTGTTCCCACTGCTCAAAGTCGTTTTCCGAGAAAGTTACTCTTCAGGGACACATCCGAACTCACACGGGAGAGCGACCGTTTAAGTGTTCCCACTGTTCAAAGTCATTTAAGCAGTCAAGTTGTCTTCAATATCACATTCGAACTCACACAGGAGAGCGACCGTTTAAGTGTTCCCACTGTTCAAAGTCATTTAAGCAGTCAAGTTGTCTTCAATATCACATTCGAACTCACACAGGAGAGCGACCGTTTAAGTGTTCCCACTGCTCGAAGTCGTTTTCCATAAAACGTCATCTTGACAGACACATCCTAACTCACACAGAAGAGGGACCGTAGTAGATATGTCAAACTACCGGTATTGGCAGCATCGATAGTTTCGAGTTTTTTTCGCAAACTATCGATACTATCGCGATAGTACCGACCTATTTAATTTAGTAAAAGAAAGGGGTGTTCATCTAATAAAATACTCAAAAAAGTTGAGGTATCCCTTGGTAATTTGATACAAATTTTTAGATTAAAGATTTAATATAGTAATAATTTAAAAATTAAAAAAAATAGTCGGACAAATTTTTCAGTTTTGGTGTCTTCTGAATTATATTTTAATTTTCTAATTAGAATTGGTTTGGTTTCAAGCTAACAAATACAAAAATGTATGGGGACGGTACTATTGCTAGTAAGTCCTTTGTCCAATTATCTTCTCTTCAGACCCACATCCGAACTCACACGGGAAAACGACCGTTTAAGTGTTCCCACTGCTCAAAGTCGTTTCTTGGGATACACTTCCAAAAATTTCACACGGAGAGCGACCATACAAATGTTCCCAATGTTTAAAGTCCTTTGTCCAATTATCTTTGTCCAAACTAACACGGGAGAACGACCGCTTAAGTGTTTCCACTGCTCAAAGTCATTTACCAAGAAATCAAATCTTCAGATACATATAGAAAAATCCTGCAAAAGGTCTACCAAGCCCGAAAATTAAAAGGTTCATTATAATGATAATTATCATCGTATTTTTGTATTCAAATCCAATAATAGCAATAATATAATAGCATTGTTTTCATGTAAAACTAGGTCAAAAACTAAGAATTCTTAGATTTTGTATTTTTTAGAGCATTTTTATATTTAATTTTTCGCGTGCAAACATACGAAATGTTTGCACTTTTTCTACCAAATCTTTTCTTTGATATCTATTAAGTACAGAATAAGTTGCTTTTCAAGAAAATATGAAGTTATTCATAGGAAAACTACAATATGTATAATAGTGGAAAAAATGTCAAATAATCCATTTATGCATTTTTTTATTGTCAGATTTAATTTAGAGATTGGATTTGGTATCCTTTATTTTTGAAATGTTTAGAATTTCGAACCGACCGCAAGGTGAAACAAGGTGACCCTTAATGGTGGAAATACCAAAAATACTTGAAAAATACTTTATGGTATCTATCGGCTGCAGACGGGGTATTTTTAATCGTTCTCGGTGCCGTCACACTTCCTCACTATTTTGTTTATTTTGTTATTGTAAGTCGTTGAAAACTGAATTAAACGCGCTAATTCGCAAAAAATAATTACTCTTTTCGAAATAAAAAAAAATCGCGGCGTCTAGGTGAACTGATTTCTAAATCGCTGGCATTTAACTTCCCACCAACAAGGAGAAACTGCAAATAGCATTGTAAAAATGTGCGACGAAGGTGTTCATCTAGGTAAAATCTCAATTGCGGAACGAATTCTATGTATTTTGGTCGTTTGCTCAAGTGATTTGCATAGCCATTAACTGGCATTCTAATGTTCAAACAGAAACTCTTCCAGTGCGTTAAAATACCATTAGGCAAAGCCGGTGGCTTCGAGGTTTTTGTTGATAAACGGGGGTGAGTGGCGGGGATTTGTGTGGATTTTCTCTTGTTTAATTAAAATGACAGAAAAGTTGGCTAAATTTAGCGTGGAAACCACTTGAGGAAAAGCGTTGCCTTTTGCCCTTTGCTGGAAGTCGTGACAGCTGCATTTTTGGACAGACATTTATATGCATATACACTAGAAAAAATCGGATTGATGAAGAACTATGGAGGTTGAGAGATTGCTAAAATTTTATTTTCAATAATTAATAATCTCCTTAAACTAAAATGAATTAATTAATACATATTCTGAAAATTGTATAAAAAATAACAATTGAAGATTACCCCAGGCTTAATGCTGTTCCTTGAGCAATGGATAATGATGAAGAACTACAGTCCAAAACAGCTTGCAAATGGAATTACTTCATAAATACCACACTTTCATGTGAAAACTTTCAACTAGAACATTGCATTTCTTTCGGTGTACACCTTCAACTGCTTGAATATGTATTTTTTCCTTTTCCTTCCCATCTACTTTGTACATTTCCTCGTCTTTTCCCAACACCAATTGTTATTCTCTGACCCTCTTCCTGATTTTCTGCCGCAATATTAAAAATAATATTTGCTCATGGCCAAAGCTAAGCCAATTTTGCTTGGGCCACACACACCCCACACTCGCACAACCTTCAACACTCACCGACCCCTTCGACACGCCCCCGTAGAAATCATTTGACATTTGCCGGCGGAATCGATGATTTTCCCGTGTTAGCGGCGATTCACAATTCGCGTGACTTAAATGGGTTCGCTTATCTTTTCCCTTTTCGGACGGCGCTCGCCGAGAATTTTTATCAGTGGCAGTTGAGCCTGTTGAAGCGTTCTTAAATTGTCTTAGATTAATTTTTATTTATGATCTCTCCTGACAGAAGTTAATGAATTGTGTGCCATAAACACAGGGAAAACACAAAGAATTTCCATTTCATTGTATACGCTTTCATCAATTAGGGTTTATCGCGTTTTTTGGAGAGGGCAGTTTCAAGTGGCAACTATAATGGGATCTATAACAATGGGTAAAAGTTATTTTTAGTGCACTTTACCGGATTATAAAACTATTTATCACCTCACTTAAAAATACAGAAAATGTGCTAAAATTTTCTTGTTACTTCTTAGACTTAAAATTCTGTTAGTTATTCCAACCAAAAAGTAATAGTAGAAGAGCATTTGAAGGTCCCCCAAAGGGAAACGCATGGCTGCTTTATCGCCGACCCATGCAAATTGTCGTGAGTTAGCACTTGATGATATTTGCCGAGCGTTTCCCAAACAATCCTAATTGTGAATTCATTTAGCGCCCCGACCGACCGGAGATTATATGTAGTTTCAGCACCTCCAGCCGCAGCAAGACCAACAACGGGCGGTAATAATGAAAACGATCCCCGGCCCCGTTGGGGCTAATTAAATTGCATAGAACCTGAGGCTGCTGTTATTGTAATCTTTTTTGCACAGAGTGATATGCAATTGTGCAATGCACATGAGTCCGGGCTATTTATAGAGCTTGGGGACTGTCGGGCACGTTGTTTGGCCTCGTTGCCTTGCTGCTTGAGGGAAGACCACATAACCAAAACATCACCCAACGCAACCACCTAGCCAGCCAACCATCCACCACCACATCGAGGTGTTCGTGATTGATATTTGTCTCGTTGGGACACGGACACCTACTCAATTGTTTTGATTCGAGAATTTCGAAAACAGAATTTACAATATTGTTATGCATGTTTGCAGTTTGTCGGCATTCCCTCTCTCTCTTTCTCTGGTATAATAAATAAATATATTCTATATTCGATTTGGCACGTACTGCAAATGGATGCCTTTTTATGGCATCCCCCAACAGCGATTCCGGTTGGCACCTGAATTAGTTATGGGGCAGACCCACAAGTACATGCCGCCCAACTGCTCAAAGTCAGAGTGGCAGCAATAACAAAATCCATTAAATTTAAGTGGAAAGTATTGCATAAATCGGTTAAAGAACTATCTACTCGGAAAAATAACATCTGGCAATCACAAATGGGGTTAAAAATATATAGTTAACCTTTAAAGCAACAGAGTAGTGTCATAACACCATAACTGATATACTGGACATTAAAAGAATAGGGTAGACATTTTTAATCTCTTAAAAGAGAGTCCAAAAGTGTGCTACAAAATATAAATAACAATGAAAGCAACAAAGTAGTGACATAACACCATACCTGTTATCGAACTTGGAATTATTTAGTATAGCTTATATACTAGTTTTAAAAATAAATAGATAGAGTTTTAAAATTACTTAGAATAGAGTCAAAAAATATGCTACAAAATGTAATTAACAATGAAAACAAAAGTGTAGTGTCATAAAACCAAACCTAATATAATATAAATTGGTATCAATTTGAAATCTCTTAAAAGGTAGTCTAAAGGTAAAGCTACATAATTTAATAAAAATTGATTTTATTTATTTTTTATTCTTATTGCTCTAAAATCCCTAAATTTAAGGCTCCAATTAAACAGTAGATAACAATCGGATCATGGCATTATACACTCAGACTTTATTCACTCATAAATGGATTGGCTTGCCCCCATTTGCAGGCATTAATTTAGAATATATTTGAGTAAACGAACCAATTGAAATACATAGAAGAAGCCAACGAGCATTCAATTGGTAGACAATCTGTCAGATATGCATCAGATAATTTCTAGACATTCATACGAAAATTGAAGACCCCAAACCCAAAGCGGCAAGTGCGGCTGGGCTGGCAAGTGCAGAGATGAAATCCCAAAAAGTGGTCGACTCTCAAATTTGAATTTCTAGCAATAACAGTTGCCGGAATCGATTGTAAATTTCCATTAATGGTTAATCAATTGTGATTCGATTGGGGAGGGCACGTGAGAGTCTGGCAGATTTTTGCGTGTGGCGGCGCATGACTCGAAGTGACATTTATAAAAAGAACAATCGCCTTGCCTGGCCTCACTCTAGGCATTGTGCGACCTGGGACCAAGGGAGCTCGCCTCCATTGTTGAGTCGGGTTTAAGCAGATTAAGCTGGATTACAATAAATTGCTTACATACTGCGAATTAAGGAAGGAGCAACCGGGAAATTACTTCAATTTCGCATTCGGCAGCGTTAAGGGAAATAACAAAAAATAACCAATAAAAAAAACGAAGGAAATTACACATAAAAATCTTGTCGACATTTCCTGACCACTAAAGTGCAAAATTGAATTATGACGTTCTGCTGAGCGGGCGATCGGCCAAAACAAACAACAAAATAAAGGCGAATGGTGAACGAAACATAAAGAAACCAAATGAATGAAAAATTGAAAATAAAGATCAACCGTTTTGCGCAGACATTCCAATGGTGGCGACACCACACAGCTGAACAGAATATCATTTTAAAAATACAAAACAACCAAACAAAAATATTCAAAAGCACAGGGAAAATGTGGCATTGAATTCGTGGGAAGAAAGTTAAGTTAAAAATAGATTATCTTGAAATTTTATAGCTCCAACTGCTAAAATATAAATATTAGACCAGCAAATAGACTGACTGATAAAGTAAATAAGATAAAATAAATATACACACAAAAAAATTTACTAATTCTCTGTGGAAATTTATTTAAACTGACTCGCGAATCTCCTCATTTCTCTGCCCGGCCTCTTTTGACACACGCATAATGTAAACAACACTTCAATAAACTCAACTTCCATGGTCTGAGGTCTGAGGTACCTTAAGCTTTTGAAACGCACTGTCTGTGTTTCCACATTTATGTGGAAATGTTTTGCAACTTTCCCCACAATTGCCGCTGCCAGAGCCATGACCAATCGTCTAAGGGTTCTATTTATAGTAGAGACGACACGACTTTTTCGAGGCCATGAAATATGGAAAACAACCTCTGGGAGGCAATCGCATGATTAACTATATTACCATTTATATTAAGTGTTTCATTTCGTGATCGTGATTAAATGCCTGATTAGAGGCTCGTTAAGTTGTCAAAATTTTAATGGCTGCATAAACATTTGTCAGCAATTCGTTAATTGCATTGCAAAACAAGCATTCCATCAAAGTGCTACTTAAATATGCAATTAGAGTTCTGGTGCCTTTGGTCACTATTCTGCGCTAATTTCGATTGTGGTTTATGTATAGAAAGCGGGCTATGGATTATAATTAAAGCACGGTCATCTGATACAAGCTAGAGGTGTCGATTTAAAAGGGAAGTTTCTTTAAAATAATTTTCATTTTTGTTCTAGTACATATGTAGATGACTTATAAAAGGGGTTTTATTTAAGTATATTTAATAACAGGTTGATGGTAGAGTACAAGGGCTTATAATACATACAGATAATTACATACTGTTAAATAAGCTTGTTGGAAACCAGTTTTCTGAGTTTTCTGTAAACTTTAATACAAACTTCTCAAATAATATAAAAATGTAAATTAAATTTCCTTGCAATTTAAACAAATATATGCAAAAAAAATTGCCACTTCGTTGCTAAGGTCACTTTTTCCCACTCCCCGCCTAAATGTATTTTCCTTCAAAGAAAAATTCGTCAGTATTTTTGATCATTCCTCATTGTTAGTGCACAATTGGCGTGTTGGCGGCAATTAAAATCCGCCACTGCCAGCAGTGAGTGTATATTTATAAATTCAATTCCATGGATCGCAATCCGTCCTCGGCGGAGTGTTGGGAAATATGACTCTTTAAATCACAGCGGAGTGCGTGCACTTGGTCCCAATTGACCCAATTTTAATGCAATTTGAGCCCTAAGGAAGTCCAGGCAGTTACCTCCAACCATTTTGTACACAGAAAACAGCTAACAAACATTGTCAAATTCAAATTAAAATATAAATTAGCTTTGATGTTGGAGAAAGTATCAAGAGGTACATATTTACCTATATTTCCGGTAGGTCAATGAACTGAGCTAGAACAAAATATTTTAAAAAAAAATTGTAAATTGTAAAGAAGTTGAAGTATTTCTTATAGTGTAGGAACGACGGAAGCGGGAGGGGCGTTTAATTACACGCTTACACGCAATTTCCGCGGCGACTGCCGCTGGGGGAAGTTTACTCGAGGCGGTGCCGAGGAGACTTCTGTTTGCTTGTTTGTTTATCTCGGAATACTTATGTTTATTACGGTAATTTTGCTCGATTCCACCTGCCGCCAGCCCCCGGACGGCCTTTGGCCCCATCTCCGGCTCCAGCGACTTGTGGCTTTGCGAAAAACACAGTTTTGAATTCATCCAATCTTGCTTGTTCAACAAATAGGATTTTCAATTAAACACTGTGTATATTTACAAATAGCTTGGGAATTCTCCGCTCTGTTATTTACTAGAGAAATAAATTTAACTTAAAGGCAAGTTTAAATTAAAGAAATAATAAAGTAATACCCTTTCAGACCACCATGTCCACTTCGATGCGGCCACGGTGAAGGATGACTTTGAGTCGGACAGCTGTGTCACATACCAGAGGTCTGGCGACACGATCGCGGTTAGCCTGGGCTTCCTGCAGATCAACCATCGCTACCTGATCGACCTGAAGCTGCCGACGACGCTGTTCGGGGATGCGGGAAAGCCGCTGCCGGGCAGCAAGTTTGAGCCCGTGGTCAGTGCCACACCAAATCTGCACTGCCGGATCACAGAGTTTGCGGGCACCAAGCACGACGAGCACGACTTCTTCGAGATGAAGATCGAGTTCTTTGCCTACAAGGAGAAGCTGCTGCGCGAAGTGCTGCACATCGTCAGCTCGAGCAACGCCAAGGAGCTGCTGCAGCTGGTGATCGCCGCCCGGGTACTGGGCAAGGGCAAGGGCACGCCCATGCTGAGGACCGGCATCCATTGCATCGGCGTCGAGCGGGATGAGGACGAGTTGGAGGCCTCCGATTTTGCGGGCTTCGATAGCAGCAAGCCCTTATTCGTTTTCCTAGTTAATTGCAGAGATATTTACGTAGTTCTTAAGTAACAAAAGAACTAAGAAAACTTGTAATTTGTAACGTTAGTTATCTACCTACATAGCAGACAGTTGTAAAACTCATTGAGCATTTACATTAACATTTAGGTTTCGGTATCAGTATCAGTTTCAGTTTCAGTTTTGTGTGTTGTACTTAAAAGTTTGTAAATTAAATTATCCGTGACTTTCTGGGCAGGCTGCCAGGAATAGGTGTACGTAATTGTAGCTTGACTTTTACGAACAGTTTCATTTCATTATGACCCACCGCTTCACCTGACATTTGCCAGTAATATTTGAAACGTATTTGCATTTTGACTTTAAAATTATGACCTTTTAAAAGCTCTGCTTCACATTGCAAGGTTCTCAGGCCAAGCAACTGTCAACTCTGCATTTTCCCTCTTTAAAATATATTAACTCTTAATATATTAGTATTCTCTTATCAATTAATTGACATGAACTGCGATAACTTAGAGTCAATTTCAATATTTAACATATTTTAGAGTCCCCAAAGGCATTCATTGTACATACATAAAATCATTCATACCTAGCTGCACTTTATTCAAAGTATTCTCACAATTTAAACCAAGTAAAGCCCAGAAATACACAGAGACCAAACTGCAAATCCTTTTTCTAAATGTGTATAGAAATACAAATAGAAATAGTTGCAAGTCCCGGTAATTAATCTACCCAAAATGCAATTTATTGTATGACCAAATCGAGGTGCTCGTAACATAACTCACATTGATGCATTAACCAAGATCAAGAATCAAGATATTTAATCATTTTTGACTAAAGTT
>VNJO01001331.1:0-14149 GCA_008042535.1 Drosophila tani | reverse complement strand
TTGATCATTGGTTTCTTGTGTGCTTTGGGCACCATTTTATCCATGGGTTTCCTGGTAGGCTCTCCCGCTGCTCCTCTTAATTCTTCGTTCCTTCTAACTCCTGTTATTCCTTCACAGATTTTGTTGGTCAACACTTCCCGTCGCTCCGGCTTCATCCTGCTGGGTCTGTTGGCCCTGACCGCCGCCACAGTTTACGTGGCCAGTTCCACCAACATTGGCTTCCCCTACCGGGCCAAGACCAATGTCCAGAGGGTGCCCTACCTGGTAAGTCTATCATCTTCCTCCTCAATCCCCTCACTCTCTAAATATACCAAAAATTCCAGCAAGTGCGTCGCGTCTTCTACGAGTACGATGGCACCGTAAGCAAGGATGAGTCCGGCTACCTGTTCAACTTCCAGGATCGTCGGGGATATGCACCCCTCGTCAAGGCTGGTGTGAATCTCACTGGCATGGTTAACATGACCTCCGACTGCGCCAAGTACATGTTCTGCGGAATGCCCCTGTACGATCACCGCTGGGTGGAGGCTATGGAGGAGACGATGTGGCTGCCGCGAAAGACGCCTGTGTGGACGCCAGCTGAGCCCATATTGGAGCAGCTGAACAAGACTCTCCTGGACGGTGGCAAGACCGTACGCTTCGAGTTCAGTCTGATTTGCACGGATCACACCAGCATCTTCATCCAGCCCCACGCGGATGTGACCATCAGCGGCTGGTCATTCGTAGAGAAGTACACGACCACCTACAAGCCACCGTTCCACATCTACTTCTCGTTTGGAATTGACAGTTCCCCGCTGAACTTCCACATCGATGTTCAGGTAAGCCAATGGAAGGGGATAATCCTTGATCCACAGCTTTATATAATGTTTTTCTCTTGCAGAAATCCGATGTGGACTACGATGTGCCCCTCTTCGAGCTTGGCATTGGGGCCCACTACATGCACGTTGATGGCGATGCGGAAGCCGTTGCCTTTGCCAAGACTTTCCCCAACTTTGCAGTGACTATTCAGTGGCCAGCTATCTATAAGCATTACCAATTCTAAATTGTTATTATATAACAGGAATTTTAATAAAAAAATACAAAGATTAAGTCTATTTTATGTGCTTTTAAAATTCATAAAACTGGTGGGAAGTTGTTGTCTCTTTTAAGATCCTCCTAAAATGAGAGACATTACTTCACAGACTTAACTAATTACATTTAGACCTTTTTATAACCTTTTATTTTTTTTATTTTTTTTTTTTTAATATTGATTTTGTGATTTATTACTGTGTTAATTTACACAGTGTATATTGTATACTGTTACTATATATAGTAACTTTTACAATAGTGTAGAATTTTTATAACCATTGTAAATCCATCATACCTTCAGGTATATCCCCCTAAAATCGATCCAGATATTCTTAAATATATATCAATGATCTCACTTTTCGCACCCTGGAAACCCCACAAGGCAATATGTGGGAACTTTCCAAGACAATCAAATTCACATATCGCGCGATAGTGTATCTTCATCCAATGAGGTCTGATTATAATGATGATTAATATGCACCTTTAATTTTCTAATAATCGATTAATAGTTCTTTATTTGATAATAAAAAGAAAGAAAAGAAATAAAAGCAGAACTTTGTATTCCCATGCATTGATCCAAATACTAATTGAAATTATATTCTTCCCACTTAAAATATATTCATTAAGTGTTTATAAACTCGTAAAATCTATCGAAAATATGAATATTAAAGACACTTTTTCCTTAGACAGCTAAGGAATTTCTATGTTAATATATAATATTACCAAGAAAGGGTATAAAAGTAGAGGCACACCTCCCTTCTGGCTAATTCCTGCTCATAAAGATTTCAGCTATCAATTATGCTAATACAAAGCTGATAAAAGTGCGCTCATCAGGGCACCTGATAGTGTTATATGGCGCCCCATATAAACGGTCTTAATTGGCTCTTGAATCCAAGTTATATGGACTCAATATCATCGATAACAACCGATTAGTTGTGGTGGGTCTGGAACCATAAAGATCCCTTATCATCGAAAAATCAAACTGCTTCAGACATTACGATTACTTTCAAGTGTAATAAGCTTTTTTTTTTGTAGCGTGAGTTGATCTTTAGTTTGCAGAATTTAGACATAACATTCTCTCATGTTAATATATTTAATTTAGGATATATTACCTATTAGAGCCCTGAAAACTGTTACATTTATGTATCATTTATAAGCTGTGTCAACTTCCTGAATTTAATATATGTACAAAATCGCAGATATGGGCGACAAGAACCTTCTGGTAAGAGAGATTCTTAACACCCAAGAAACCCTCAAAAACTAATGAAATATTCAATTTTAGTTGGCGAACGATTCCATTGAATCAATTAAAAAGTGTGGAAAAAGATTAACATTCCCAAAATTTTCCCGAGGCCAACTCCCCTGGAGGATGTTTCCAAAGGAGTGGAAATGAGAACCAGGCAGTCTAGCTGATCCTAGATGAGTTAGCTCTGATCAAGAAGAACATGCAGCCGCCTAAACGGCACCTGGCTGGCACGGGAAACCCCATCGAGATAGCGGCCGATAAGCCCTTGGAGCTGCTGAGCAAGACTGTGCGGGGCGACGGCCAGACAGTACGGTTCGTGTTCCAGATTAAAAAAAAGTGACCTCACTTTCTACTTCTGTAAAGAATATAAATAATTTAAATAAATAGAGTAAATGGTTATATAATAAAGAAAATTATTTTATCATTTACTCTTTAAATATTTACTTTTTACAGAAATTTAAGGCTACAGCTTGAAGAAAAAACAGTTTTATGATTTACGTAGGCGGCCAATCCAATTGCTAAAGCAATCTTGATCTGCATGCCATCGATAAGAAAGTTATCAGCTAGTTTAATAGTTCTAGTTCTTATATTATCAGAGATCTACAGATCTATAGTCTAGACTCTAAAATATATATATATTTTATGGGGTCGATAATCCCTACTCATGCCTATTACAAACATTTTCTGTTCGCACTTTGGGTATAAGGTCGGCTAAGCCAATTAATTAGTCATCTTCTTTTTTTAATAGAATGAAAGACCTCTTGTCTCGCTTTATTATCGATAATGGTAGCCGGCAGCTGCCGAATAGTATTTAGAATGGGTACATGTAATAACGCCCACTGTCATAACGCCCATGGGCGTTATGACGCAAAGAAAAGTGACATATCGCCCACGGGCGATATGTCACTTTCAATATTGTCATAGGGCCCGCAGATTTTTATGTCAGTTTTTTGTGGGCCTTTTGGCACTATAACGCCCACAGCTAATAATACTAAAAAAAATGAATTAATAGTAAAATAGAATACAATTGAGGCTACGTTTCAGTTAATTAACCGCCCTAACTCTAGCTGATTGTAAAGGGAAATGTAAGGAATTTTGTACTAAATAAGTGGTAAAGTTTGGAACTAATTTTTGTCTGCATCTTTTGATAAATAAATGCTAAAGTTGAAAAGTAATAAAAGCGCCGCAGGCAAAAATTTTTTTTCAAAAAAATCGCGCGATTTTATTGAAAACAAATTTTTGCCTGTGTCATATGCTAAATAAATGTTGAGACAAAACAATGTTATCTTCTTTATGTCATCTTTATTGGTACACATGTAAATTATTCTCAATTATTTGTCTGCAATATGGGCAGAGTAATAAAGAGTTTTGTGAACGTAGTTCTAGAGTCTTGTAGCACTCTGAGCATAACTTAAAGTGTCTACAAGGCAGTAGAACTACTTCCCGCGGCTTATCGAAGCACAGAATACATTTGAGGACATCCGTCATTTGAGTGAATGGCAAGGTATCCACATCATCCTCCTCGGCTTCCAAATCAGAATCGAGCTCTTCAAAATTAGTGTCCCATTTAATTAGGTCATTTTTTTGATTTATAAAAAAATCGGAACAACAGCTTCCATTTCGCTTGAAGATTAGTGATAAACTGACTATGAAGATTATTGTGCCGAAAACTTGGAAAATGCTTAGAGAGATAACATAATAAACGGTAGTTTTCTTATCGGTAATCTCATTGATTGCTGATGCACTTGACAAGTTTTAAGAAATTGAGGGCGTAATGACACTTTTAAAAATGGCATAATGCCCACGGGCGCTACGACACTTTGGGAGTGGGCGCAATGACACTTTTGAAAGTGACATATCGCCCGCGGGCGTTATGTCACTTTTTTTGAGTCATAACGCCCATGGGCGTTATGACAGTGGGCGTTATTACATGTACCCATTTAGAATATGTATAATAGTATAGTAAGTACAGTATGTTGCGGTGGGTCTGGAATCATAAAGATCTCTTATCGCCCATTAAGGAGCTATGAAATCAAGCACGATTAGTCAAAGTGTAATAATCCGCGTGCCGCGCGAGTGGTAATATTAGTTTCGAGAATGGTAAGGGTAGTTAAGGTAAGCCCCAAGTTGTAAATGTGATTTTTATTGTCATTGAAAGCTTCATTCCATTGATTTAAAAAGATGATTTTAAGCGGAAGACAATTAATTTTTAAAGAATAAATATGTTGGGAAGGTTATGTTACCTGAATAACTAAACATATCTCATAATGGCGAATAGAGTAGATTCCTTTCAGACTTCCTATAGGTCTCGAGTTGTAAAGTATTAAAAGTCTTCTTAAAACCTGAGAATAATCCAATAACCTTACAAAAAATTTAAGCAGAATATTGACCAGTTATTCCCTGAATTATTAAGTTTTATTTTAGCTTAAGCCGCCCTCGCTTTTATTATCCATAAAATGGGTAATACAAACTAATCTAAATTGCAAAAGTGTGTACGATAATAAGGGGCTAATTGATTCTCAAAGATTATTTAATAATGATGCGACGATTTTTGAATATAAAAGCAGTAGCAGCTGGTCAACCATCATCAGTCCCGTTCTGGAGAAGAGTTCGTTCCAAGTTGCAGGCGGCAGAACAGCAGAATGGGTGACAAGGACCTCCTAGTAAGGATTAGCCTTAACCCAGCCAAGATATATCCTAAAACCTTACTATTTTTCGGCTTAGTTATCCGCCGATTACCTCGAGTCCGCCACGTTGAAGAAGAATGCAGGCAGCAAGGCGCTGATCCCCAGGATTCCCTGGTACGTCAGCGGTGGCTTCGTCCTTGTCTGGGTCTCCCTCTTCCTGGGCATCGTGGTGCCTCTTTTCTATCGACTGCCCGAGGCCAACACCCTAGACGATGTGGGCAAGGGCGTCTTCATCGCAGAACGCGCCCAGGCCAATCTCTATGACTTTGACAAGATCGGGGTTAAGCTCGTGGGCAGCGATGCGAATGAGAACCAAACCGCCCAGTTCATCCTGAGGGAACTGAAGCTAATCCAACAGAATGTGCGCGAGGACTGCTTCGATATGGAAATCGATGTCCAAAGTGTAACGGGATCCTATCCCAAGGGTGGCGCCCTGTACATGTTCCAGGGAGTGCAGAACATAGCCGTCAAGATCACGCCCAGGGGCAGCACCAGCGAAAGCTATCTCCTGGTGAACACCCACTTTGACTCCAAGCCCACCAGTTTCTCGGCCGGCGATGCTGGCCACATGGTTGTTACCCTTCTGGAGGTGATCCGTGTGATAACGACCAGCTGCGACGATTTGGAGCACCCCATCGTCTTCCTCTTCAACGGAGCCGAGGAGAACTCCCTGCAGGCCTCCCAGGGATGGATCACTAAAAGCTTGTGGGCGCCCTTCTGCAAGTGAGTTTGCTGGGATTACGCTTTTGTAATCTTAAGTAATGTTAACTAAATCCTGATCTTTACAGAGTCGTTATAAATCTGGATGCTGCTGGCAGTGGCAGTAGGGAGATTCTCTTCCAGACAGGACCCGGTGCCGCCTGGCTACTGAAGGTAAGTGAGGCGGTTAAAGTGGGAATAAAGAATAGTTCCTAACTCCTTCAATTTCCTTTATAAAGGATAGTTCCTAACTCCTTGAACATATTACAGTACTACCAGAAGCACGCCAAGCATCCGTTTGCCACCACCATGGCGGAGGAGATTTTCCAGACGGGCATTGTGCCCTCAGACACTGATTTCCGCATTTTTGTGGGCTACGGCAACCTAGTGGGTAAGCAAAGGGTTACTTCTTTACACATTATCCAGGAAAAGATATATTCTTTTACCCTCCCAGGTCTGGATCTTGGTCAGTGCATCAATGGCTATGTCTACCACACCAAGCACGATCGCTATGACATTATTCCCCGGGCTTCCATTCAGAACACTGGAGACAACGTCTTGGGCCTGGTTCGAGGTCTGGCCAATGCCCCGGAACTCTCGGAAGCAGTCGTAAGTTATACTAACTTAGGACCCCGACTTAATTCTAATTATTCCTATATCCTAGACCGCTGACAAAGCCGTGTTCTTCGATGTTCTGGGTCTGTTTTTCGTCAACTACTCGGCGGAGACTGGCACTACCCTTAACTATGCTGTGGCTGCCGTGGCCATTGTCCTCGTCTACTTGTCCCTCTTGCGCATAGCCAACAAGGCCGAGGTGTCCTCCGAGCAGGTGCTGAGTTGGTTCGTCCTGATCATTGTGGTCCAAGTGGTGGCCTTTGTCCTTGGACTGGGTCTGCCCATAGCCGTGGCTTACATGTTCGATAAGTACGGACTCACCATGACCTACTTCAGTACTCCTGCGTTATCCCTTGGACTCTATGTGTGTCCGAGTCTCCTGGGTCTGACTTTGCCCAGCTATGTCTACCTCAGGATGCAGCAGAATGTGAGTTCTGGGAATAATTCGGAGACCTTAAGGAGTTACTTAACATTACTTTACACACAGGAGCAGCTCACCTACGCCCAGCAACTGCAAATGGTTCTCCATGGACATGCCATCGTCCTGTCAGTGCTCGGCGTGGCTCTTAACTACTACGGCCTGCGCACCACCTACATCGTCACCTGGACACTCATCTTCTACATCATCCCCTTGGCTCTCAATCTGCTGACCACCCTGCACGATCGCGGCTTCTCCTGGACTGGCGTGCTCAAGATCATCCAGGTGGCTCCCTTCCTGTACAACAGCTATCTGTTCTACACATTCATTGTGATTCTCACCCCGATGATGGGTCGCTTTGGACAGTGAGTTTGCGGAGGCTTTTGATCTGATTAGTTTGTCATGGATGTTTTCAATTCTAGGACCACCAACCCTGACTTAATTATCTCCGCTCTGGCTGCCTTGGGCACCATTCTCGCCATGGGCTTCTTGGTAAGTCTTGCCATCTTACTTTGATCTATGATTTTCCTTAACTTGGTGTGATTCCTTTTAGATTCAACTCATCCATATGTCTCGTCGATCTGGGCTCATTCTCTTGGGCTTTCTGGCCGTGAGTGCCGTCACCATTTACATTGCCAGCTCCACTCAGATCGGTTACCCCTATCGGGCCAAGACGAATGTGGAGCGTGTTTACTACTTGGTAAGGGATTCTCTGAGATCTGCAGCCTAAGTCCCTTTTTTTAAGCTTCTCCTCTTTCCAGCACGTGCGCCGCATCTTCTACGAGTACGATGGAACCGTGAGCAAGGACGAGTCTGGCTATCTGTTCAACCTGCAGGATCGCCGCGGTAGTGCTCCCCTGGTGGAGGCCGGCGTGGATCTGACCGGCATGGTCAGCATTGCCCCCGACTGTGCCAAGTATCTGTTCTGCGGAATGCCCATTCCCGACAGCCGCTACATGAGCGCCCGTCTGAATGGAACTTGGCTGGCGCGAGAGCAACCCATCGAGACAATTCCAGAGAAGCCAATGGAGGTACTCAGTCGAACCGTGCTGGATGATGGCAAGACCCTGCGACTCGTGATCAGGATCTACTTCACGGATCATTCTAGCCTATTTATTGAGCCCTACGCGGATGTAACCATCAGCAACTGGTCTCTGCTGCAGAGCTACTTGGCCACAGCGCCGCCGTATTATGTGTTCTTCAGCTACGGCGTGGATAGATCGCCGGTGACTTTAACCATTGACCTCCAGGTAAGGGAATCGGTGTAACTTGTATTGGGTTATTTCATTTAAATTATTTTGTCGCTTTTTTTGCTAGAAATCCAATGGCGACTTCAATGTTCCGGTGCTTAAATTTGCTGTGGCCAGGCAGTTCATGCAAAGTAAGGGCGATGCCATTGCTCAGGAGTTCGCCAAAACGTTCCCAGACACGGCTGTGATAATTGAGTGGCCAGCTGATCACCACCAATACATATTGTAGTTCGATTTTATATCGAAACTACATACATTTGTGTGAGAGCACAGAACATTTGTATATATCACAATATTTGTAAAGTATATATGGAGATGTCTTTCTTTCTGAGCAAATAAATCATTAATTATAGGCCTTAAGATTATAATTTAATTTGAATTATTTAAATTAAATTTAAATGGAATCTTATCTTAGTTACAAATCCCCAAACCAACTTCAAATTTAAACTTTAAATACGTTAATAAGTAGTTTTCGAATTTAACCTCCATTCCTCTAATAACTGGTTCCGTTTTGAGCGCAAACTAGCTCGCGGAACCAACGGCAAGAACAGCTGTTCGCTGTTTATTTTGTTATTTTCTTTCCCAAGACTAAACCGCGTTTGGGTCTTACAATGTCCGATTCCTCACTCAAGCCACCCGCCACCAACAAACCGCTCAGACCTCCTCAAGTGGTGGCTCTTGCCGGATCTCCCGGTGGCCTCCAGCTGCCCGTCACCGCACCACAGAAGCTGGGCGCCAATGGAACCTCCTCCTCAGCCTCTGGCTCTGCCACCGGCAATCCGCGCAACAAGTGCGCCCTGAAACCCGGCTACTCCCTGATGAGCTGGATACGGCTGTGCAACTCGGGGGCGGATCTCTCGGGTACCGGCGGACGCACTGTGCCCGTCTCCCGCGACGAGTTGGCGCTGCACAACAAGGCGGACGACGCCTGGATGGCCATTCGCGGCCGCGTGTTCAATGTCACCCGCTACATGGACTTCCATCCGGGCGGCGTGGACGAACTGATGCGGGGCGTTGGACGCGATGCCACCAAGTTATTTGACGAAGTGCACGCCTGGGTCAACTATCCCCAGCTGCTGGGCAAGTGCTACATAGGTCCCCTCAAGGAGAGTACTGTTGTTAAGCCTTCCAAGGATCCTATCAGCCTGGAGATAACGGCGGATATTCCCAAGCCCACTGAGATTTTGCCTCGTTTCGATTGGATTCAGCAGAGGAGCGAGCTAACCCTGATCTTCTACAGCCGCAGCTTTGCCAATCCGGGTGTTTTAGTGCGAAGAAAGGACGCGCAGGAGTTGGTAGTAAGGATTTTGGTGGGTCAGCAATGGCACAGCTTTGATTTCCAGTTGAGTGAGAAGGTGGAGTGGCCTCCAAAGGCTGCGAAAGTGGCTGCGGAAACGGGAAAGATTGAACTGGTGTTGGGCAAGGCAGAGCCCGCGCCTTGGGCAAACTATGGCACACACACCTCCCGGAAGATGGACTCAACTAGCATACAAGAGGAACGTTATGACTATGAAGTGATACACAGCAAGGATTTCAATCACGACTCCTTTGAACTCGGTTTAAAAAGCGCTGATCGGGATCTGGTGCTGCTCCTGCCAGTGGGTTATCACATCAACATAGAAGTTCCTATGGATGGAGAACTCATCCAGCGCAGCTACACACCTGTGGACCACACATATCTAGCTTTGGACACGACATCCTTATTAAATTCGGAGAGTTTAAGCTTCTTGGTGAAGAAATACCCCAACGGTCCCGTCTCCAGTCACCTGCATCAGCTCCAGCTTGGCTCTCGTGTCCAATTGAGCGCACCTCGTGGAGGATTCCAGCTCTCTGAGCTTACTGCTCATAGAAACATTCTGCTGCTGGCAGCCGGAAGCGGGTTAACACCCATTTTGGGTTTGATTAAGCCGACCTTGAAAAGGAATACCAATCGGATGTGAGTTAACTTTGAATAATAACGATTTAAGAATTACAATTAATGTTTATTACGCTTCCCAGAGAAAGCCTTCACCTGTTCTACTTCAACAAGACCCAAGAAGACATTTGGTTAAAGGAAAAACTGGCTGAAATCCAAACCCAAGACGAGCGTTTCAGCTGCACAAACCTGCTCTCCCAGGTGGAGGCTAAACCCGAACGCATATCGCTGGAGCTCCTAACTCCCTTTTTTCGGGAAAAGCAGCCGGAGAGATGTACTTATGTGGCCATATGCGGACCCAGTGGCTTCAACACAGCCTCCGTGGATATATTGACACAGCTGGGAGTTAAGGATAAACAGATCTACGTTTTCCGCGGTTAAAGGGAGGAGAAAGGAGTTGTTTTGCACATTCTTTTCTTCAGTTTTATTAACAACTGTATAGCAAAGTTTAGTTCTTATGTTTTTTTTTTATTGTTTTTACATGTGTTTTCGTTTTAATAATTTAATAAGTTTAACAAATACTAGAAAATTGTTGGATTTGTTTTCTTGTTTTGCTTGCTAACAGACGCCAGGATCGTCGGGATCGTCAGGATCGTACTCATACACACTTTTCGCTTATGTAAAGAAATGAAAGTAACCAAATGGAGGGCAGCGTACAAAACAATAAATAGAAACGGTTTGGTGGATTATATATAAAGAAATATATATGGGACTTGAAGTTAAGGAGGAGTAGCTGTAGCTGGCTTTACATATCAAGCTCCCAGGAGGGAGTTCCCCTTTAAGTAGACATCCGTAAGTAGTTTATGGTTTGTTGGGTGTTTCGTGTACGCGCGGTTGGTGTCTTGCAGCAACTCCAAGTCTTGACCTAGTAGGAGCGAATCGCCGGCGGCACCGTGCTGACCTCGTTGTCCAGCGTTGTGTCAATCACGTTTCTGTAGTCCAAGGTAATGTCGCCATTGTCATTGCACACCCAGGAGAGCGTGTGCTTGCGCCAGTGCTGCTCGAAGGGTTTCTTCTGCTGGCCCTCGAGGGGTTTGCTGAAATCCTGCAAAGGAAAACCAAACTTAAGTAAAGATTTCAGGGGTTTGGAGCGTTCTAGACTCACGTATTCATCCTCGCGGTTCTTGAAGTCCTCGCGGGCATGGGCACCGCGCGACTCCTTGCGCGCCTCGGCGCCCACAATGGTCATCTGGGCATTGGCCAGCAGGTTCTGCAGTTCCAGCGTCTCCACCAGGTCCGAGTTCCAGATGAGCGACCTTTTATACAACAAATAAAAGGGAATTAGTGGCAGGAACAGGGGTAATTTTCTATTATAAAACCATGTTTGCTACACAATTTGTATGGGAATAAGGCTAAACTTTAAAGATTTATTGAGACTAAACTAAGAGCGTCCCCAACATAATTTTTATACCCAAATGTAAGTTGAAGCACCCCCTATCTATGGTTTTTTTATATTAATTTTTTGGAAGGGGCCCGTATAATTGAAAATTACCGAAACAGGAACTACCCCAGCCCCAGGAAAACTCACCTATCCACCACCTTGATGTCCTTGAATTGCTTGTAGATCTCCTTCATCTTGCTCACGCCCTCCTGCAGGATGGGCCCATCGCGGAACACGGCCGCATGGTGCTGCATGGTCCTCTGCATCTTCAGGCGCAGATCGGCGGTGGTGATCGAGCCGTTGGCATGGCGCAGCTTGTCCAGATTGGCCACCGATGCCTCGCCCGCGTTGTCCTTGAGCGTGGGCGCCGGGGCACCGGGCTTCTCCAGTTCCGCGATGGTCTTGGCACAGGCACGTCCAAACACCACCAGATCCAGCAGAGAGTTGGCACCCAAACGGTTGGCTCCATGCACTGAGCTGGAGGCAGCCTCACCGGCCGCATACAGGCCGGGGACAATGACGTCCTTGCCCTCCTTGTCGATGGTGATCACCTGGCCGCGATAGTTCGTGGGCACACCACCCATGTTGTAGTGCACCGTGGGCAGCACAGGGATGGGCTCACGGGTCACATCCACGCCGGCGAAGATCATGGCCGTCTCCGAGATGCCGGGCAGGCGCTCGGCCAGCTGCTTGGGCGGCAGATGGTGCAGCTGCAGGTACACGTGATCCTTGTCGGGTCCCACGCCGCGTCCCTCCATGATCTCGATGGTCATGGAGCGGGAGACAACGTCGCGGGAGGCCAGATCCTTGGCCACGGGCGCATAGCGCTCCATGAAGCGCTCGCCATTGCCGTTGATGAGGTAACCGCCCTCGCCGCGGCAGCCCTCGGTGATCAAGCAGCCAGCGCCATAGATTCCCGTCGGGTGGAACTGCACAAACTCCAGATCCTGCGAGGGCAGGCCCTGGCGGGCCACCATGGCCGTGCCGTCGCCCGTGCACGTGTGCGCCGAGGTGCAGGAGAAGAAGGCGCGTCCGTAGCCGCCGGTGGCAATCACGGTGTTCTTGGCGCGGAAGCGATGCAGCGTGCCATCCTCCAGATTGAGGGCCAGCACGCCGCGGCACTCGCCGTCCTCGAAGATCAGATCCAACGCAAAGTACTCCACGAAGTAGTTGCAGTCGTAGCTCAGGGACTGGCCGTAGAGGGTGTGCAGCAGGGAGTGACCGGTCCGGTCGGCCACCGCACAGCAGCGATGCGCCTGGCCGCCCTTGCCGAACTTCAAGCTCTGACCGCCGAAGGCTCGCTGGTAGATCTTGCCGTCCTGGGTGCGCGAGAAGGGCATGCCGTAGTTCTCCAGCTCAATGACCGCTTTAGGGGCCTCGCGCGTCATGTAGTGGATGGCGTCCTGGTCGCCCAGCCAATCGGAGCCCTTGACCGTGTCGTACATGTGCCACTTCCAGTCGTCCTCCTCCATGTTGCCCAGCGCCGCATTGATGCCGCCCTGGGCGGCGATCGTATGCGAGCGGGTGGGGAACAGCTTGGTGATCACCGCCGTGCGGAAACCCTCGGCCACCAGGCCAAAGGCCGCCCGCAGGCCAGCTCCTCCAGCTCCGACGACAATGGCATCGTAGGCGTGATCCACCACCGGGTACTGCTTCGAAATCTTGTCCGGATTGGCCGCCGAAGCCTGCTGGCGGCCATGTGTGATGTGGTAGCTGCGCTGCGCTCCAATAGCGGCCACGCGTTGCTGCAGGGGAGAGAAGGGAATAGTAAAGGGATTAGTAAAGGGAAAATGGGAGGACGCTGTGGGTTTTTTAAGGATCTAAACGTTGGCATCTAAAGCCCATTCCCTTGTTTTCCCATTGGGAACTGAGGCTCGAAAGTTGGGGGTTGATACTAGAAGAAAAATCTACAAATCTCCAGCGGAAGTTAAGTGTTTTCTTCTTTTCGGAGAGATATATGTATACTAACTAAATTAATTCAAATTATATTTAATTTCCTTTTAAAAAACTGCACTATATATTTTTAAATATTTTATTTAAGCTGCCCCTGCTTTCTCTTTGTGTAACTGTGATTATCTTAATGGCCTCCCGCTGCAGTCTGTTATGGAGATAGCAGCGCCTAGTAGGAACAATTTACTCATTTGAAAGCCAGGCTTGTCTATAAAGTCATCAGAACATTGTTTGTGTTTGTCATCCAACCATAATTCACAATCATTTGCGAAAATAATTGCGTAAACTCTACAGATTAGTGCCAATGGAGACGGGACAGACAGAGGGTGAGAATTTTCAATGATCTGTATAGTTAAATATATAATTTATAAAGGGCGTTATATATAAACTAATTAACCAATTTTTGGTCGTTTCAAAAGCTTAGAAGGCCCCTTACTAATTATGTATCTGCAACAACTTGGGTTTCCTATCTTATCAGGGGGATTTCCCTATCTAAACAAGAACGGAAAGTTTGGAAATGCAAGGAAAGTACAGAAACTGCAATTAACTTAAAGATTTGTAAGCACAAAGTGAGAGCAAGAGGAAACCAACTTGGGGGTTCTAGAACTAATCTCTCTGAGGCGGAGATGACGTCGACAATTGAGAAGAGCTAGAGCTAGATAAGAACCAGCAG
This sequence comes from Drosophila tani, assembly GCA_008042535.1. Taxonomy (NCBI): domain Eukaryota; kingdom Metazoa; phylum Arthropoda; class Insecta; order Diptera; family Drosophilidae; genus Drosophila; species Drosophila tani. Next base: position 250 of record VNJO01001331.1, on the reverse strand, counting down.
AGAGCGTCTTTAAGAAGGCGGCTTTCTTCAGAGATACCCGCTTATGTAATCAGTAAATTATTTAATTGTGGCTTTGCTCTTAAGGGGGACGAGGAGGGGGGCAGTGATCAGCTCAATTATACAATCAGCTGTTAGTTTGTTAGCTGGCCCCCGACGGGCCTCCCCTATCTCCCGCTCTCTTTATACAATCTCTCTCTGCTCCGATCTCATGCGATTTCCGCCGTATTGAGCGGAACTTATAGTAGTTGCT